>JADBJO010003221.1:75960-78460 GCA_016801955.1 Conus betulinus
CATCAGGAAGAGCGGCGTTAGACCGGCCATGGAACTTCTGTGACGCTCATCGAAACAAATGATTCTGATTGAACTCAATGTGCCCATAAGGAAGCTGAATGGAGGGAGTTCTCGTCTACAAGACTGAGGAGTTTGCCAGTTCAGCCAATAGCTCGAGGGAATCCGGCTTCCAAGATAAAGTCGTCGTCATAGAAGTTGGGGCAAGGAGGGGGGAGGAGGGTGGGGGCGTAGACTCATCAGCTTATGATCCCTTGAAAAAAAGCTCTGAATTTCTGGTATGGATAGACCAAAACCCGAACAGCTGAGGCAGAGCAAAAGCAATTCCAGCTGGATCTGGTCGAGGAGGAACAGGAGTGAGCTTTATCTGACTCACAAATCCCAACTCAGAACAGGTGTGTCCCACACCTAAGTGGGCAAACACATCCGTCAAAGAGTCACGTCTTACGACGTTCAGCCATCCACGATAAGCAGGTTCGAGATCTGGCAACACCAACAATGTGTCGAGCGATAGAGGACATCTAGGAGTCATGACCTGGATGCGGCCCGCCCCATTTATTCACAAAGCTATAGCTGAACAAATAACCGACGACAAATCAACATTTATTGATAAAACAACAGTGAAGAAAGTAATCAAACGTAAATTAACAATCATTCATGCTACAATAATGAAAAAGTAACCCAAGAAAAGGCATTTATTAAAGCAGCAGCGCTTATAAAAGTAGCCAGTCATAAATCAATATGTATGCATACTACAATAATTGAAGAGGTAATCAATGCAACACTTATTCATGCAAATTTAATAACAAATAAAGAAGATGACTGTTGTACCTTTGATCAGATGATATGCCCATAACTCCAATCGATTGCTGTTTATGGCACCAAACCTCCTAGCACAAATGCCAGCACAGCGCATACAGAAACAAACAAGGAGATGTCCTCGGAAAAGGATTTCATACTTGCTGATAGACCCTGCACGTGACACATGTATACAGCAACAGCAAATGGGAACGAACATAAATTAAGAATCATTCAAGACTGACACAACCATTTCCATTTTTAATATAGTCAAACGAACACATGGACGAACAGAAACAAATACGGTCTGACTGTAGGAAAGGAAATCTTAAATGAGACAGTGAATAGTAAACAGTAAAAAAAAACGAATAATTAGGGTAGCTTTGTCTCCCATGATAAGATCAATTACACGCCCATAACTCCGAAATTAATTATCATTGCTTACGACAACAAATCGCCAAGCAGAAATGTCAACACAGAGCACACAGAATAAACAATGAGACGTTTCAAACAGATGTTCCAAGCTTCCTCCTATACCATGCACCTGACATCTATGCACAGCAACACCAGCTAGAGAAATGAACGAACACAAACCAATATTCGTTCAAGACCGGCACGATCTTTTCAAACTGTGATAGAGTCAAACAAACTCACGGACGAAAAAAAAAAAATACGTATTACCTCGGTTTGACTGGCATGACAGAAAATCAAGAGTCAGGAAGAGTAAACGGTAAACGACAAAATAGCGGGTTGACTCTTGTACCAATGATGAGATATATAACACTCCCATAGCTCCAAACGATTGCTGCTTTCGACACCATCCGCCTAACAGAAATGCCAACTGTGCATACCGAACAAACTAGGAGACATCCTCAGGTAAAAGGATGTTCCAAGTTCGCCCGCATACCCTGTACACACAACAGCAACTGGAGAAATAAAACGAGAACAACTTTACGTTTATTACAGACATTCACAACCTTACCCCATATTGAAATATCCAAGCGTTCACCTGGACGAAACAGGTACAAACAGTTAGCCTCGGGTTGACAGGTGTGAAAGGAAATCTTAAGGAGGCAGGGGAAAAGTGAACAGCAAGTGAACGAATACGTGGGGTGACTGTCACTCCTAGGATGAGATAAACCACAAGCTGCTCACCACACCAGATCTAGCAGAAATGCCAACACAGAGAACCAGAACAAACAAGGACACATCTTCCAAAAAGGATGCTTCAACCTTGCTTATATAGGCCTACCCTGTACCTGACAACATATGTACACAGCAATCACAACTGGAGAAATGAACCGACACAAATTCACACGCACTGAAGACTGTCACATGTTTTTGAGTTACATAGTCAAGCAAACATATGGGCAAACAGTACAAATAACATCGGTTGCTGAGAATAAACAAATACTTTTTGACTGCTGATCTTCTGTTTCAACTCTACAAACTGTCTTTCAGTATGCTCAAAAGATTTACGATAGGAACAAAAAAAAAGAAAGAAATCATTTTGCACCTATGTTTATAAGAGTTTCCACACCACCTCCCATCCCCACACATGCCCCTTACTATCGCGTTTTTTTTGTTTTGTTTTTCCTCATACACAGCATCAAATAGCCTACCCCCTTCCAAGCATAAGACGCACACTCTACATCTCTCTCCCGTTCTTTTCCCCATCTTTAGTTCTGTTTGCCTTTTCGCTCTA
>JADBJO010003221.1:83460-110960 GCA_016801955.1 Conus betulinus
AACTTAATAAGTTCAATAGATGATGCGAAAAAATCAGTGCTCCAGGGAAAGGAGTGATTGTGGTCTCTTTTCAATGGGACAGATCGGTGGGGGTGCACTGAAAACTCATTTGTGCTTCATCAAAGGGCTATGTGATTTTTTTTTTGTTGATAAGTTTTCCAGCATTGAAGAGTAAGAAAACAATTATTAACCGTGCCACAGTTACCAAATGTTTGGTTTATATTGTTTAGTGGTTTTTTTTTTTTTTTTTTTTTGAAGATACAGGGTAATAAACAAGACATGAAAAATATTCGGCAGAGCCATATTTAATTTCTTATAAAGGCAAAATCTGTTTCTCCCCCCCCCCCCCCAACCAAGACACACACACACACACACACACACACACGGCTCTCTGTTTAAGCACTCACGAACGGAAGGAGATCGAGGGGTGTGTGGTGGGAGGGAGCCACAAAATGAGGATTTTTAAGTTCTGACAAGTACTGAAATATATTTCAGATTTCCAAAAGTTAGTGGGTTTTTTTTTTTAATAATATGTACAGTTACTTACCGTGGAATGTGGAAAATATTATTCTGTAATTATTCCGATGGTTAGTTTTCTTCTTTCCGGTAAAAAAGCCTTCTAAACACCAAGACGTAACTCTCCGCCATCAAGCCCTTGTGCTCATCCAACTGGGCGCGACGAGCCGTGTTGCTTCAGTTGAGAGCGGCATGTTGAGGGGAGAGCACACTTGCTGTTTACAGAGCAACATCGAGTTCTAATTAGAGAGGAAAGATTTATCCCCCGGGCTGTTAATAAACTTTCTCCCCGCCACATGTGTAACAATCAGCCAGGCGTCGCACCTGTCCTGACCGCTCGTCGCTAAAAGCCCCCACACCGGAGTGGGAGCTCGTGGTGATTGTGTGGCTGGGCCGGCTCACAGGTATCGGAAGACGAATCGGTTCAAGGAACAAGATTTATACTAGTCACATAAAGTTAAGCACAGTTTACATGTACCCGCATAATTTCC
Source organism: Conus betulinus (assembly GCA_016801955.1). Lineage (NCBI taxonomy): Eukaryota > Metazoa > Mollusca > Gastropoda > Neogastropoda > Conidae > Conus > Conus betulinus. The sequence goes on from JADBJO010003221.1 coordinate 84,468, forward strand.
AAAATATAAAAGCCACGATTTTGAAATTGGGAACAGATTTAATTCATTATCTTGTTCCAACGTACATTGAATTTCATTGGGATCGAATGAACGGTTGTCGATTTACAGACAATTAAACAGAGGATGGGTCGAAATCAAAGTTCGCAAAATCTGTTCAGTTCACAAAATCATTTCAATAGTGGGTGTGGCCACCGCCATTGGCGAGACATTCCACGCAGCGACTCCTCATCGAGTTGACCAGTGTTCTGATGACCCTCTGAGGGATTCTCTGCATTCCAGTTGCAGCATTTGGAAGAGATCCTGGCGGTCTCTGGGAGGTGGATGGTTCTCCTTCACATGTCTCCCCAACTCATCCCACATATGCTCGATGGGATTGAGGTCGGGACTATACGCCGGGAAGATCATCCTGTTGATGCCGGCCTGCACAATGAAGTTTTCGGCCACCCGGGCCATATGTGGCCGAGCATTGTCGTCTTGGAAGACTGCCATGGGTCCTATCCGTTGCATGGTCGGAACAACGAAAGGCGCCAGGATTTCATCCCGATAGTGGATGCCTGTGAGGTTTTCATCAATATGGTAGAGTGGTGTCTTGTGGTGGAGAGGCTGAAGGCACCCAATACCATAACAGATCCTCCCCCAAAGGCCCTGGTCTGGCGAACAGCTGCATCAATGTAACGTTCACCAACACGCCTCCAAAACTCTAGTTCGGCCGTCCTTGTGTTCAAGACTAAACCGCGACTCATCTGAAAAGAGGACCTGGGACCACTGTTGTTGGTTCCATCTCACATGACGATGGCAGAAAGCTCGGCGAGCCAGCCTATGGGCTGCTAGCTAGCAGTCGTGGTCGAACAGCTGGGCGACGTGATCTGAGGCCGAAGTGGTGAAGACGGTTTCGTATGGCTTGACGGGCTGAAGATGGTGTTATTTGCCATACGAAGCTGCCTTTGGATGCTGGTGGAAGTGGTATCCCGCTGCAATAGGGCCTGCCTCTCGATGAAACGATCTTCTCTGGGAGTAGTCTGCCTAGGCCGACCTGACCGTGGCCTCTCTTCAACGCTGTTGGTCGCCCTAAAACGCTGATCAGTCTAACAATAACTGAATGATGCACACCAAGTCGTCGCGCCACTTCAGCCTTTGCAATGCCATCTTGTATCCACGCAATCGCCCTGGTTTTGTCAAAGGTGCTAAGTTTTCTTCGTGGTGGCATGGTGAGAAAAGGGCTGACAGTAACCAACCCCGCGCTTAAACAGCCAAAAGAAGGGGCATAAAACTCACTTGAGAGACTGCTCTTGCACGGAAAAAAAGAATTTTTCATTTTACACATCTTGTGTTGCCAGCAAGCTTGATGCAAAACAGGCACAGTTAACGCAACTTTGCACTTTTATCCCGCGCGGTAACGAGGGTCACCAAGACCCCCGTGCGCACTACCAGTTGACACAGGCTGGATTACACACTGCTGTGTGAGATTCCATCATTGGTTGCCGCATAACAAAAAAAAACAATGTTTTTTGAAGGGATGAATCAACCCCCTGTGTGCAAAGGCCTGTGCTTAACTTTATGTGACTAGTATATTTATCCTTTCAGTCAGTCCTCGCTGCTCTTTTTCCCCCTCTGGTCCGCCAGAACCCTCGCCCCCCCCCCCCCCCCCCCCCCCCCCCCCTCCTTCCTCGTCCTCCGTCCTACGTGCTGATGAGAAATAGAGAGTACACCTACCCTGGATACAATCACCCCTGCCCCCCCCCCCCCCCCCCTTTTTTTTTCTTCTTCTTCTTCTTTCATGGCAAGAATTCTCAATCTTTATCATAATAGTATCAGAAGAGACTTGAACTGTTCGTGAGATTTGTTTATTTCGTTCGTTCGTTTTCTCTGTCTGTAGCTCTTTTTTCGTTCTTTCTTTCTTTTTTTTTTTTTTTTTTTTTTTTTTTTTTTTTTTTTTTTTTTTTTTTCTTTTTTTTCTTTTTTTTTTGTATTCCATTTTTTTTTAAATTTCTTTTCCCTTTTCCAGTCATTTGACAAACACAGAAAAGTGATGCTCGATATTCTCAGCTTAGCAGCCTCTGCATAGGATAGGTTAAACATGGTTTATTCCTTATTCTTTCTTTCGCAAAGAAGCCGAGTGCCGCGATCGCATTTTGGCACCGCGTTGCAGACAGCGCGATAGTAAAGCTTTCTGTCTTAGATCGTCATTTCTTGTCATGGATTTTCTTCCTAGATTAAAAGCACATGCGAGTGCGCGCGCCCTCTCACGTAGATGCGCTTGCACACACACGTACACACACACACACACACACACACACACACGCACGCACGCACGCACACACACACACACACACACTCTCTCTCTCTCTCTCTATCTCTCTGGGGTACGGGGGGAGAGAGAGAGAGAGGGACGGGGTGGGGGGGGGGGGGGGGGGGGGAGAGAATATCAATGTACGGTTTCACCATGAATTCCATTATGCAGTTAAGTTAGGAAAAGAATGTAGAAATGATCAATGACACCCAACAAGTCTTTCTGTCCGTCCTGTCTCTAGCAGCGGGAAACGGCTCTCTGTGTGGGTTCATCCCTCAACAGGATGCTGTCCCTGTCTCGGAGGGCAGCTGTCTTCACTTCTTCCTCAGGTGCAGAGAAATGGAAGGGGACCCCCCCCCCCCCCCCCCCCCCCCCCCCCCCCCCCCCCCCCCCCCCCCCTACCCCCCCCCATTGCTCTGGTCAGGTGACGGCCGGCCGTCAGCACACACCAGGCCGGACCCTAACCAACACTCTTGTCAATCGCTTAAACAATCAGTCGGTTTCTCCGCGGACACGAGTCCGTGTGTACACTCGCCTGGGTCGTTATTGGCTACTCGCTTTGTCTCATCCCGGCAACTTTGCTGGAGTTTCCTCCCCTGGCGGTGCCAGACTCGGCCCGAGACAGACACTGGCGATTGTTTTTCATTACGGTCATGCGCCGTGCCGCGTAAAACAAACGGAGAGACCATTTTTCTCTTCTTCAACTGCAGGGACTGAATTACTGGCAGAAAAAAAAAAAAAAAAAAACTGAGCTCGATGGCAACCCCCTCGCGGCTAACTGGCAGCACAGGAAATTCCTCTCGAAGGGCCGGCCTAAAAGTGGGTGAGGAGGGAGGAAGAGGAGATGGGGACCCGACCCTCCACTCGCTTCACGCCTCGCCTTGTTTGCTTCTCTAAGTGCAGCCTGATGAGGCGGTTTCCGAAGTCATGATGGACAATATTTGTCGGGGCTTAATCAATTTTGACATCAACCGCATCGAATGCAAAGCGGAGCCTGGCTTGCGCCTTCCAGTGGAGATCACGTGAGGGGCCGAACATGGCGGTCGCGGGGATGCATTCGTTAGGCAGTTTACAGATCATGATCAGCCAGCGCTGAGGACGGTTGAGATGGCGGGGATGGATAGAGTGGCCACCGACTTTTGGTCTGCTTGTAGCTGTTGAGGCTGGGGTGTCTGCGAAACGTCAATGGACCCTGAGGAAAGAAATTCGTCTTTCCGGCAGCAGCGGGAACAGCATTGTACGGTGATATCAAGACACTGGATCTTCCGTCAACCCGACAGAAGCCCAGACACTGATCTGCACTTTCAATAACAAGGCGACGGGCAAACAATGCTCGCCATGATGGTTCGTATTTGTCGGGGCTTAGAAATTTTTGACAACTACTTGGGTAATGGCTTTGACGGACTGGCTGCGCCACTCAGAAAATTAGACGTAGAGGGGGAACATATGGCGGTCGCGGGGATGCATTCAGGCAGTTTACAGATCATGATCAGCCAGCGCTGAGGACGGTTGAGATGGCGAGGGATGGATAGAGTTCCCACCACTTTTGGTCTGCTTGTAGCTGTTGAGGCTCAGTGTCTGCGAAACGTCATGGACCCTGATCCGACCACCGATTCGTCTTTCCGGCAGCAGCGGGAACAGCATTGTACGGTGATATGAAGACACTGGATCTTCCGTCAACCACAGAAGCCCAGACACTGATCTGCACTTTCAATAACAAGGCGACGAGCAAAACAATGCTCGCCAGGTTTTCGTTCAAAGAAATACAAAAGAACAAAACAAGACAACCTGTGCTACTTGGGTAAAGGCGCACACCATTCCGAAAATTAGATGATAGCTTTGCAGATCCATACCACAGATTTCCACGTCAGATCCACACCACAGACCCTTACCACGGATTCCCTCAGATCCATACCATGGATCTACACCACAGATTCATAGCACAGATTCCCACCATAGATCCATACCACATATCTACACCTCAGATCCATACCTCGGATTCACACCTCAGATCCCACCACCGATCCATACCTCAGATTCATACCACAGATCCACGCAACAGATCCACACCACAGATCCACAACACAGACCCATACCTCAGATCCATACCACAGATCCACGCAACAGATTCACACCACAGATTCACAACACAGATCCACAACACAGATCCACACCTCAGATTAACACCACTGATCCACACCACCATAAATCCCACCATAGCTCCACACCACAGATCCGTACACACTACCGCGCCCCGCACCACAAATTTGTGTTACAGATCCACACACACCCCTGTAGCGGAATGCTCTTGGGGGGGGGGGGGGGGGGGGGGGGTGCGGTTGTGTCAGCCCATGAAGTTTGGCTCCAGTCGGTCCAATAGCTGGGCGTCACCGTGCTGACAGGAGAGCCAACGAAGTGGACGTTGTAGCCTGCCGGCTGAAGGGCAAATGGCCACCAAGGAGACTCGGTGATAAACGGTGACGGCCCTCACTCAGTGCGGCAGGCTGTGCATCAGACAGCAGAATGGACCAACAATCCAGGAAGAGTGTGCTGCATACAAGTTTACAGTCCCCTGTCGGACGACGGAGCTAGAAGCAGCTACATCATATATCGCCATCAACACACACACACACACACACACACACACACATGCGCCCACGCACACACATGGGCCCATGCCCACACATCATACACAGACGTGTACATTCACTACACACACACACACACACACACACACAAACAGGTAGGCACTCAAGGTCTGACCAGCGCGTTGGGCTAATGCGTAGGTCAGACATCCGCCGAGTCGTAGCCACGAAACCCTCTTCTTCAATTGTCTCATCTTAGTTGTTGATTCATTTATCCATCAGCTTCAAGTCATGCGTAGTGTGGTCTCAAAACTTAGCGGATGTGGTGTAGCGTATATGGACTAGTCCGCACGCAGTAACGCCTCTTTGATGAAACCGAAACTGAAACTGTATGAAGGTCTTACACTGCCACTCTTGCACTCAGAATACTATGTGTCAGTCCTCTGAAAATAGTAGTAATCATGAGCAGTCCCTCTGATACCTAAAGTACTTCTTTGCAGAATAAAATCTGTTCCTGAAAGCTAAAGATGTGACGTCAAATACAAATCAAAGAAAGCAGACAAACAAATATGAACGAAACGCAACAAACATGGTCAGAAAACACAAACGTCATGAACTTAACTGTGTTTGTTTTACCATTCTCTCTCTCTCTCTCTCTCTCTCTCTCTCTCTCTCTCTCTCTCTCTCTCTCTCTTTAAAGAAGCATGAAAAGATTAAAGAAAAAAAAAAAAACATCCGCGAAGGAAGTTTAAACTAGCAAAGAAAACAAACAAAATATGAAATGGCGAGTCACAATTAACAAGCTTGTGATCTCAAATGACCCTCCTCACTCCAACCCCATCCCCCATCCCCCCGTTCCCCCTTCACTGCTCTCTCTCTCTCTCTCTCTCTCTCTCTCTCTCTCTCTCTCTCTCTCTCTCTCTCTCCTCCATCTCCACCCGCACACCTCCCTCCCCGTCCCATGGGAGTGGTGCCATGGAGTGTCTGTCAGAACTGTCAGGAAGAGCCGTGGATCATCCACCAGATAGCGGCGCCGGAGTGTATGTTGCAGCGATGTTTAGGCAGATGTAACTTCCTCCCTTCCTCTAATGGCCGAAGTAATCCATGGACCATACACCTCTATAAAAAAAAAAAAAAAAAGGCACCCAAACACTGCGTAACCTATGTTAGCCTTCTGAAGCAGAGTATTTGGAGTGTTTTGATTCACAGTTCGATCTAATAATAAAACGATCTATTCCATTACCGAACACCCACAATTTCACAGCACACCCATTGTCTCATGTCACGGTTTTACAAACGATTAGGACGACTTTTTCCTAGTCTGTGAACACGCTTTCTGGCAAAGCCCCTTCCCTCCTGTACTGACAGTCTGCAACTCAATAGCGCTTGCCTTGGTGTCGGCCATGAATGCCCGTAGGTATTCCCATTCTATCCATCTTCATGTGCCTGCTCAGAACCTTAATCTGGGAGAAAGGCGGTGAGATGTCAAAAAGAAGGAAAGTAGCTCGTGTTTGCTCTGTGTGCCTTGTGCCTGTGTGTGTGTGCTGGGTAAATGGAGGCTACATGCAACATTAGTTTCGTCGTATCGGCACCATGGCAGCCGAAGTGACCTTTCCTATTTGCTTTTATATTGTATGCCTCTTCCTGCCTCATTCAACATCCTCCCCCCCCCCCCCCCCCCCTCACCACCCTTTTAATAAGGAGGTTCCCACCCGTCGCTGTGGCGAAGTGGATAGCGTCGCGGACTGTCAGGTAGGAGGTCGTAGTTTCGATTCTCATTAGAGCCATTTCTTTGTGGGATTTGTCTACCCCGACGAGATCCTGTCTAGAGTTCAGTTTGCTACGGACTCAACTGAGACCACACAGTCGAATTCATCCAGGTGTCTGTATCTTTGGAGCCTGGGTGATGCCGGGATATACTATGAAAGTAAGTGTAGAGTACAGCCCTGTATTACAGTCTCGGACCGAATGGAAGTCTGTAGCATTGTGTTAATCATCCTCGTCCTCATCGATCAGCATTTGAAGAGGAGAAAAAAAAAAAGTATTAAATTCCGAGGCCCTTTTCTGCCTGCTGTCATGCTGACCTCAGTTTTGATTGTCTCTCCACGCTAATTCTATCGTGCTCACCGGTATCGGCAAATTCATAGGGGCTGTAGTTGGACGGGCGTGATGACGTCCTCCGGAGGGACAGTTTTACTCGTGCCGGCTCCGCGACTAAGCAGTTATTGTCGTCGGCAGGGGGGTTCATGCTGGATCAACACAGGCACCACTGAATACTGCCGAAATGACTCGGTAGCAGTGCAGTGTCTCCTCCGGTTGGGTGCCTCTTGACCACTTGACACTGACTTCTCCCTGTGGATTGCCGGCGCCGGGGCCGGGCCGTGGAGAGGGAAGATCGGAATGAGCGGCGTGGGTGCAATACCACTCAGGTAGCACAGAAAATGGGACAGCTTCAAGCAAAACACAAAACAAAACAAGTTCCCTGTATTTCTGTTTCTTCTGTTTGTTGACTGTAATGATAATTAAAATCAAAAAGCAACGTCAGTCCAGAATAAATGCATATGAATATTCATTCACCTGGGAACGTAAGTCAACAGCCACAGCAGTCCAGCAGGGTCGACTCTGTGCTATGTCGTTTCTGACACCGTCAAGTTGTGTCCCTTTTTTTTTTTTTTTTTTTTTTTGTTTAACCCGGTTTCAGAATCTGTTCTCCCGCTGCGTCGTATCTGGGTTAGACCTCTCTTCCCTGTCCCCCGTGTATTCCAGGTCAGAGTGTCAGTGACGAGTGGTGTTGTGTGCTGGTGTCCACGGGGTGCTTCCAGCCCTACCGAGCTTCGTTTTCCTGTTTGTATCTGGTGCTCTGTGCCTTCTCTGTCACGGTGTTGAAGACCAAAAAGGCACCAACAGTCTCAAAGTGATGTTAATCTGTGAGAGCATTTGTCTTCGACTGTTGTTCCTGTGCGTCTGTGTCAGCATGGAGCCTGTAGGCCAGCTTGGAAATTCTTGTGTAGGCCAGTTTCCTTTGTTCTATGTGCCGGCAAGCAGCTTTAGTTCGATACTGGTGATAGCCCTGATATGGCCCTTTGCGGTCGGCTGGGCTATACGCAGCATTATCTTACCATACCTAGTTCAATACACGTACTTGTCTCGCCACGGGACCAGTCCTTGCTTCTTGGCCGTTTCCTGTTGTGAACCATTAATTTTTCTTTCTCAAGGCGATCAACATTTTTCATCTGATGTAAGGTTTTACGGAGGAAAAGATTTTTTTTTAACAAAATTTCCGGTGTGCTTTTAGAAGGCGAGTTTGAAAGGGTTGTGTGAATTACGTGTTGTTTGTTTGTTTTGTTTTTTAAATGATGACTTGTGAGTTAAGTTCAACGCAGCGACAGCCCTGATAATTATGGCCCCTTTGCGGTCGGCTGGGCTATAAGCACTATTACTGCACCTAACCTCTTTTGTGATCCTTGCTGCACATGTAAAAACAGATCATGAACCACTGATCCAACATCCAACGATCCTCATAACATTCTAGTCGAATCTATATATAGCTTACTTCTTACGAAACGATGCTTGACTTATGAAATGGTGCGTGCTTCTTCACTCGAACGAGCTGAGGTTGAATGACGTCTTTCATGCGTTTACACAGAGGCGCTGATGATCACATGGCAACCAAAACAAACCGACTATCTCCAGGGCGGAGAAAAGAATGTAAACAGAAGATAACCGCTTAACATATACACAATGCACGTAACAAATAGGTGTTGTATAGGTTACTATAACGATTCCCAGATCTTCTGACCCCGTTACTGCGCTGTGAATGCCAAAATGAAGCGTTGTCTGGCATGACAGGGCAGGCAATCCACGGCAGAAGGCTGCCTGTCAGTGCTTCCTGGCTGCAGGGTGCAAATGTATGATCATGAAGCAAGTGCACGCACCACCCATCACACTGTACAGTACTTCGAGCCCCACGTGATGGCGATACTTTTCGATGGTGAATAGTTTTGCGATGTCGAGCACAGGGTTTTGTGTGTGTGTGTGTGTGTGTGTGTGTGTGTGTGTGTGTGTGTGTGTGTGTGTGTGAGAGAGAGAGAGAGAGAGAGAGAGAGAGAGAGAGAGAGAGATGACTGAGAAAAGCTGTCCGTCATGTCCTTGCACTACGACTTCTCAAAGGCGAAGATCACAGTGTGTTCATCCGGTGAAGCTGAAGCTTGAACACCAGATCAGGGACACGCCCCCTGTCGTGCATCTCCCCACGCCACTGGGTAGGTCTTCCTTTCTTCAGGAAGTCTGCGGGAGGTGCACATATTGCAGAAACGTTCAGGATAGTCTCACAGTGGTATCCTGCCACAAGCCCACGAAAGATTACCTTTGCTTCTTCTGGTGCAGCACCTTTGACAGTGTATTCATGAAGCCCCATCTGGGCAACCCCCGCAGTGTGCGTCCGTGTATTCATGAAGCCCCATCTGGGCAGCCCCCGAAGTGTGCGTCGTGTATTCCTGAAGCCCCATTTCGAAGTGCAGCGTCCTCGACTTTGTCCTCACTACGTCTGCAGCTCCGAGTTCACTGCGAATTGCATTCAGGAAATCGTATGCCCCATCGGGGGAATAGCGGGGCCGGAATAGCTCAGCGGTAAAGCGCTGGACTCGTAAACTGGGGTTGCGGGTTCGAATCTTCGCCGTTCCATTTCCTCACATGGAGAATTTTTCCCTCGGAGTTAACATTGGCTCTGACTCCATTTCCCATACAGTCCTTCGAATGAGACTATAAACCGAAGTTGCATGTGTGAACTCAAGCATTACATCTTGCACACACGTCAAATCCCATCACCAACTTTCCGAAGAGAAGGCCAGTTTTGCCGTTGGTATGGAATGCCACGTTACACATAGCATGCACCTTCCCTGAAGATGGGGTATGGCTGCCTAAAGGCGGGATAGAAAACGGTCATACACACAAAACTCCACTCCCTTTGTAGGGTAGATGGGATTAATCCTTGCCTGTCTATACAGGGAGTGTCCACAGGAGTATCAGCCTGTGTACGCAAAAAAAAAAAAAAAAAAAAAAAAAAAAAAAAAAAAAAAAAAATAAAATCGGGAATAGCCAAGTGCGGAAAGCACGCTGCCACGAGCCTAGTTTGAACATGCGCCCAGGGCATTTGAATTAGTGTCGGGGAAACTTATTTCCGGTACTAAAGATAGCAGAATAAAGTGTGTCGATCGTTTCGCTCAGGCGAGTCAAGTCTATGCAAATTAAGAATTCAAACACGTTTGATTTAACATAGGCCGACGGAGAAGTATTGATAAATGTCTTTTTACATGTCTTCTGTGTGTGTGCAGTTGTTAGGAATGGTAGGCAGAATTATAACAAGCAGACTGAAACAGACTCTCTCTCTCTCTCTCTCTCTCTCTCTCTCTCTCTCTCTCTCTCACTCTCACACACACACACACACACACACACACACACACACACACACACACACACATGTAAGTAGGTTCACATCAGGTGTGCTTATGATAATACCTTGATCTTTTCAATTACACTCTGACAGTACCACGGGTTGTACTGGTCCGTGCCATGAACTTTGTCTAAGTATATTTGAAAACAATAATATGTAAAAGGAAGCAAAAGAAGGTGGAGAAAGCAAAACTCTCTCCTCTCCCTCCCTCTCTCCTCTCTCTCTGTCCCAGGCCACCGGCCATTCGTATTTTACCCATTCCTACCTTTTAAAGAGTGAAGAAGCTCCGTGGTGCATTCCATGTCATGTGCCACTCACAGTGAAACATATTCTTTTAGAGTGTTGGGACTTGCACGATGTGAGACTCAAACATTTTACAGCTGAGTTCCATGAAAACCTGTTCAGAGATGTTCCGCCTGACGCGATCTTTGAGTTCTTGAAAGAGCTTAACATCTTTCATCGGATCTGAGATTTTACAGTGGAAATATTTTTAACAAACTTTGGGATGGGTTTTTCGATGTATTTTAAAGAATTGTGTGAATGAATGACTTGTGAGTTGATTTTATCGTGGTGACAGCCCTGATGTGGCCCTTTGCGGTCGACTGGGCTATAAGCAACATCATCTTATCTTATCTTATCTTACGTGGTGACAGCCCTGATGTGGCCCTTTGCGGTCGGCTGGGCTATAAGCAACATTACCTACTTACCTATCTCTCCAGGCCTCATTTGGGGTATCTAACAAAACTTAAGTTTCTCTTTTACATTCTCCCTTCCTTAGGTGGTTAGGTTTGGCATAAAAAAAATAGTAGTAGTTTATTTATATTATATTCACGTTTATTGACTTACCTATCTATTTACTGTTGACGTGTGTATATGGGGCCGTTCCCGTAGTATGACTCCACTGTGTGCAGCGTTGAGCCATACGGGGTTGGAAGAACGTCCCGCTGTGTAGAGCGCTATCACGTTGCATTTACCCACAGTTCCCATAGGCATTGCCGACAGGACTTGCTAAGGAAGTCAGCGTGGCCACGGATGTAGAGATGAAATGGACGTCCTTAAGGTCACCACCATGATCAGTAGAAATATTCAAGATAGAGCCGTGGTATTTGGTCACAGACTACACGACAGAACTGTACTCAACTCTCCTTCCTTTCACAATATGTTTCTGTGTCAGCCACACCCGAGGGATCTAAACAAACGCAGCAGTCTAGTTTTTTAAAATATAGACTGACAGAAAGACAGACACATTGACAGAATGATATACAGGTAGAGAAACTTATTGATAAAGTTAATGATGATAGGTTGATTGATAGATAGGTATGCGCTGTAACTTCCTCCGCCTGCTTTACCTCGCGCAAGCATGCCTGTGTGCGTGCGTGCGTGCGTGCGTATATGTGTGTGTGTGTGTGTGGGGGGGGGGGGGGGGGGTAGGTGTACGTATGTGTGTGTTAGAAACTTTTTTTTTTTTTTTGGATCCTCCATTTAAAGAGGGCAGATTATGTTAATTATTAGGGAGCTCCTCTGCTGGGCTTCATGGCATTTACAGTTTCGAATCGACCATTTAACGAATGAATTGGCGGACGCTACCGCAGTTGCCTATTTCCTTTTAGACTCACGACAGCGACCACAGAATGATTACCACACTCTCCACCACCCGTCTTTCCGGCATCTCTCCTGTGAAGCATGCACGTGCGGATTCAGTGCTGGCGTGGCTCTGTCTGAGCTGGAAGGGCTTGGACAATACAGAAGTCACGGCGCGCCTATCACAGTCTGTACACGAGATCTAAGTCAACAGCACCTCCCGTCTTCTTCCCTTCTTTTCTGCTCAAAGCAAAGCTAATGCGTGATGATACAAATCGAAACCCTCCGCGGAATCCAGGGCAGTACAGTCACGAGCGGGCCATGATTACATCACCGCAGACGTGCTCTTCCAGCTTCCGTTTCCGGAAGCGCAAAGCAGAAGATTCTCTCGCCCGGGCTCAAAAAATGGCGTCTAGACATCCGCTTCTTTGGCACCAAAAAGTCGACTGTTGTTCCCAGCATTTCCGACACCTTAGAAGCGATACAAGACATTTTCGGCTTTTTGGCCGGATGGGGGAGATAATGACGCCCGAGGAGGGTTTCGCCAGATTGCGTGGTCGCCCTGTGTCTGCCAGTGCGGATGTTAGCCAATCCTGTTTGTGTCTGTGTACGTGATTGGTAGTGCTGGTGGGGAGATTACATGTTGCAACCAGAGGCGCGTTTTTTATGGGAAGAAATAGCCTTGAAATCGTTAAAACAAAGAAATCTGGCGACTCTCTCTCTCTCTCTCTCTCTCTCTCTCTCTCTCTCTCTCTCTCTCTCTCTCTCTCTCTCTCTCTCTCTCTCTCTCTCTCTCTCTCTCTCTCTCTCTCTCTTCGCATCCGCTTTTTTCACGGCTTTCGCCAGTTACCCTACTTCTTTCCCTGGTTTTGATGTCCGTTTTGTTATACCTAATACTTTCTTTTATCATAACAAATGTTTTGAAGTGCGTGTGCTTAAGAGTATATGTATGAGAGACAGACAGAGAAAAGACAGAGGGGTCTATGGCAAATATACGATCGCTCGCGACTTTGTGGGTTGTGTTGTGTGGCAGGCGGGAAGCTTTTGTGGTCTGAATTGACAGAGTAAGTCGCCCCCCTTATGCAGTCGGGATTTGTTCAAACCTCTGACTGGTCCATTTGGACCAATCGAGTCATTCCAGAGCCGTCCGGTTGGTCCAAATGAACAAAGTTTGCTCTCTCTCCAGCCTTACATGAAAGCAGCAGGATGAGACCAGCCATGCCAGAGCTCCCCATAGTAGGAGAAAGGAATTCAAATAACCTACGAAACATCCTGATGCCTTCCGTGCTTCCTCCACCAGAGTCCTCCTCTGACAACCCGGGAAATCACCGTTGTACCAGAAAACGATGTGTCATCTGTAGTGAGAATGTCGTAGGCACGTCATTCACCAGTGACGTTAGTGGCGAGAAATTTCACCATTCGCCACGAGATGTCCTGCAGCACAAGAAACATCGTGTACCTCCTTTACTGTACCAAATGCGAGGGGGCTCAGTACGTGGGGAGAAACACGCAACTCGCTAAAACATGCTTCTACTTACTTAGGTCACACATCCAGAACATATATGGGCACCCACGTCACACATCATTTCAACATGCACAGCCACTCATTTCAAGACATGCGTTGTGTGCCTACTGAAAAAACAGTACATAGACAGTGACCTTAATAGAGACCTCAGAGAAAAGTTCTGGATTCGTAAGCCACAAACAAAGCATCCACACAGCCTGAACACACCTACTAATGATTAGTAACTGAATTCCCTTGCAACCAGCCGCCGTGGCGAAGTGGTTAGCGTCGCGGGACTCCGGCTGGGAGGTCGTGGGTTCGAATCCCATCAGAAGTCATGTGGGTTTTTCTGCCCCGACCGGCTCCTACCCAGAGTTGAGTTTGCTGCGGACTCAGTTGGGAAGACTGGGACCACACAGTCGAGTTTCATCCACTTAATGGATGCGTTTCTGAGAGTGTTGCTCAAATTTCCTGACCAACACTGCAGGTGTCTGTATCTCTCGGGCCTGGTTGACGCCGGGATATATTATGAGAGGAAGCGTAGAGTACAGCCCTGTCATGTAGTCTCAGACCGAAATGGAAATCCGTAGCATCATCACGATCATTCTCATTCTCATCGATCAGCATAAAAAAAAGTCTCAAATTCTGTGGCCCTTCATGCCCTGCTCTCATGGTGACCTCAGTTTCGATGTCCTCTCCACATCTGTGGCCTTGGTTTGGTTCCGTCGGGGTCACCGGTATCGGCGAGCCATGGGGGCTGTCGTTGGACGGACGTGGTGGCGTCCTCCGGAGGGGGAGCTCACTCGCGCCGGCTCCGCGACTAAGCAATTATTGTCGTCAGTAGGGGGCTTAGTAGTAGTGGTGTCCTGCGTATGTTAGATCAGAACAGGCGCCACTGAACACCACTGAAGTGACTCGGCAGCAGTGCAGTGTCTCCTCCGGTGGGTTGCCTCTTGACGACTTGACATTGACTGCTGCCTGTGGATTGCCGGTGCCGTGGCTGCGGCGGGGCCGACCGGGCCGTGGCTGTGGACAGGGTGTCGGAATGAGCGGCGTGGGTGCACTGCCTCTGAGTGGCGCAGAGGTTGGGACAGCAAAAAAAAAAAAAAAAAAAAAAAAAAAAAAATTCCCTTGCATGTAGTAGTGACTCAGATTTTCGTTTTGGTACAACTGACATAATCATCATCCAAAAGACAGAAAGAGAGAGAGGTGTGTGTGTGTGTGTGTGTGTGTGTGTGTGTGTGTGTGTGTGTGTGTGTGTGTGTGTGCTTACCTACATACAAGTGTCTATATGTGCATGAATCTCTATCTACATCTATCTGTATATCTATGACCAGTTACAAGCTGCACACGTGTTGGATCTAGACACACGACCGTCTCCATCTTACTGAAAAAGTGGGCTCATACTTGTCTTTGATATGACGTCCAAGAAAATGACTCTAAAAGAAATATCGATGAATTGAATATTGCAGAGAGGGTTACCCGACCTCGGAAATTGCAGATAGAGATCCCAAAGACGAGAAGGGAGGAGAGGGGCGGGGGGAAAGGGGGGGGGGGTATAAAAGATTAAAATAATTATGCACACGCCAGAGTGTGGCGACCTGAACAATGATTTTTCGTCATACTCTGTCATTGAGAACGTCAACCAACACCCAATGTAATGAATTTGGAATAAGATACTGAGTCACTTCTGGCTTCAACAGAGATAAAAGAAAAAAAGAAAAGAAACACATCTAAACGCAGTAGACAGCGTTCTCGCACTTCAGAATTTACACTCTTTTCAGGCGAATAAGAACGTTCTACGAACCCACATTATAGAAGTAAAGAAAAAAGAAACTTATTCTGCAATGACACAAATAAGACTGGTACCGACTTGAGACTGCTACTGCCCTAGTGTCAGCAGGCCCTGTGTTGATGACGGGGTATCTTGTGGAGACACCAGAGAATCCCGCGTTGAGGCGCAGTCTGGCTCTGTACTGTAGCACCATACAGGTCCGGTGGATGGCTCGGGCTGCTCCAACAGTAATGTGGGCTGCATTATAGCAGGCTTTCAACTGCATGTTGCAGCAGGGTTGGTTGTTCATGCATCATGCATGGCTTAGTCTTATTCTAACAAAGGCTGTTCACCGATAACTCGTCTGGTAAAGTTTTCTCCGTTGATTGCAAACATTAACCAATTTCAGAACACAGCTCCCCTACTATCCCCCCTGTGACTGGCGGTTGTCCCGACGAACAACAAAAAAAGTGAGAAAAAAACTTACTATTTCATACACACACACACACACACACACGCGCGCTTTCACGCGCGCGCTCACGTGCAAGCAGACATAGGTAACTATTGTGGTTCTAAGGTCTTTGGAGCGACTGGCCATTGTCCCAGTACAAATCGAAATCGTTATGAGCGCGGGCACAACTTAGAATCGCTCCGGGGCATTCGCCAATTCTTCTTCACCTCGCTGCAAGTCCCAGTTTCCATTACCCCCGGGGACGATAGCAAAGTACACCGGATTCTCATTTGTGTACCATGACACATGGCACGCGTGTTGCTGAGAACGTGACACTGAAGGCTAAGAGACGTGATTTCAAGTTTCATAATAACAAGTGCAACAAAGACAACTGTGTATGATTGAGAGCAAAACAAACAAACAAACAAACAAAACCATCCAGATTGAAGAAACTGGGTACCTACTTATGATATACATGCAAAAGGACAACAGCTACTACCTCCTCTCTCTCTCTCTCTCTCTCTCTCTCTCTCTCTCTCTCTCTCTCTCTCTCTCTCTCCTGTACCATGTACCATCTCTGCCCCCCTTCCCCTCTCCTATCTGTGTCTGAACTGAGCAGGCCTGCCTATCCGTAGGACCTATCCATGGGACCTATTCATAGGACCATATCCATGGGACCTATCCATGGGACCTATTCATAGGACATATCCATAGGAACTATCCATGGGACCTATCCATAGGACCTATCCATGGGACCTATCATGGGACCTGTCCATGAGACCTATCCATGGGACCTATCCATGGGACCTATCCATGAGACCTATCCATGGGACCTATCCATGGGACCTGTCCATAGGACCTATCCATGGGACCTATCCATGGGACCTATTCATGGGACCTATCCATGGGACCTATCCATGGGACCTATCCATAGGACCTGTCCATGGGACCTGTCCATGGGACCTATCCATGGGACCTATCCATGGGACCTATCCATAGGACCTATCCATGGGACCTATCCATGGGACCTATCCATGGGACCTATCCATGGGACCTATCCATGGGACCTGTCCATGGGGGACCTATCCATAGGACCTATCCATGGGACCTGTCCATAGGACCTATCCATGGGACCTGTCCATGGGACCTATCCATGGGACCTAGGACCTATCCATGGGACCTATCCATAGGACCTATCCATAGGACCTGTCCATGGGACCTATCCATAGGAGGACCTATCCATGGGACCTATCCATGGGACCTATCCATGGGACCTATCCATGGGACCTATCCATAGGACCTATCCATGGGACCTATCCATCCATGGGACCTATCCATGGGACCTATCCATGGGACCTGTCCATAGGACCTATCCATGAGACCTGTCCATGGGACCTATCCATGGGACCTATCCATGGGACCTATCCATGGGACCTATCCATGAGACCTATCCATGGGACCTATCCATGGGACCTATCCATGGGACCTATCCATGGGACCTGTCCATGGGACCTATCCATAGGACCTATCCATGGGACCTATCCATGAGACCTATCCATGGGACCTCCATCCATGGGACCTATCCATGGGACCTATCCATGGACCTATCCATGGGACCTATCTATCCATGGGACCTATCCATGAGACCTATCCATGGGACCTATCCATGAGACCTATCCATGGGACCTATCCATGGGACCCATGAGGACCTATCCATGGGACCTATCCATGGGACCTATCCATGAGACCTATCCATGGGACCTATCCATGGGACCTATCCATGGGACCTATCCATGGGACCTATCCATGGGACCTCATCTGGGAAACAAGTAATGATCGTAATATCCACAGAGACCAAAACACAACTGATCAGGTTATTTTTCCCACGTAAACAATCTGACTTTCTTCGTGTGAACGCACAATACACGACGAGATGAAAAAAAAGAAATGTGGTAAAACAAATGAAACAGACGGTGTTCAACCCATGATCCTTTGGGCGAATTGTTGAAGCACACGGACAGAGAAAACGGCTGTTTTGTTTTGATATTGAGCCTTTCGTCCTTCCAGTGTGAAACATCCAAAACTTTTGACCAGCGAACGGACAATTGGCGCTAACGGTGGACAAATCGAGTTGTTATGTTTGCCCACGATATCGGTGTAGTGGAGTATTTGCCTACGATTACTGTTTGCCATGGCAGCAACAGTGAAGTATCTGCCCTTAGCTGCAGTGGAGTATGTTGCCTATGCCTGTAATGGGTGTTTGCCTATAGTTGTAGTGGAATGGTTGCCATGGCAATAGTGGAGTGTTTGCCTATAACATAATGGAGTGTTTGCATCCATGACTGTAGAAGAGTGGTTTGCTCATGACTGTAACTGAAGTATTTGCTCATGACTGCATTAAAGTGTTTGCTCAAGACTGCATTAAAGTGTTTGCTCATGACTGCATTAAAGTGTTTGCTCATGACTGTATGAAGTGTTTGCTCATGACTGCAATGAAGTGTTTGCTCATGACTGCAATGGAGTGTTTGCTCATGACTGCAATGGAGTGTTTGCTCATGACTGCAACTGGAGTGTTTGCTCGTGGCTGCAATGAAATGTTCGCTCATGGCTGCATTGAAGTGTTTGCTCATGACTGTATTGAAAAATGTTTGCTCATGACTGTATTGAAATGTTTTACTAGTGACTGCATTGAAGTGTTTGCTCATGACTGCAATGGGTGTTTGGCCATGATCTAAAGAGTGTTTCCCTATGACCATAGTGTTTGGCCATGAGCCAAAGAGTGTTTCCCTATGACCGTCATGTTTGGCCATGGGCGCTCAGGTGTTCCCTATGATCGTCATGTTTGGCCATGAGCCAAGGAGTGTTTCCCTATGACCGTCATGTTTGGCCATAAGACCAAAGAGTGTTTCCCTATGACCGTCATGGGTTTTGCCATGATCTAAAGAGTGTTTCCCTATGACCGTCATGTTTGGCCATGGGCCAAGGAGTGTTTCCCTATGACCGTCATGTTCGACCATGAGCCAAGGAGTGTTTCCCTATGACCGTCATGTTTGACCATGAGCCAGGGAGTGTTTCCCTATGACCGTCATGTTTGACCATGAGCCAAGGAGTGTGTTTCCCTATGACCGTCATGTTTGGCCATGAGCCAAGGAGTGTTTCCCTATGACCGTCATGTTTTGACCATGAGCCAAGGAGTGTTTCCCTATGACCGTCATGTTCGCCATGAGCCAAGGAGTGTTTCCCTATGACCGTCATGTTTGACCATGAGCCAAAGAGTGTTTCCCTATGACTTTAGTGCAGTTTTTGTCTATGACCAGCATGTGTTTACCAGAACAGTGTCGGAGCGTGTGCTCATGTCTGCAGCGGAGTGTTTGAAATCTGAGGCGAAAGGTTTGCCAATGACTGTGCGTGGTGCAGTTTCTGCCCAAAACTTTGTGAGATGGAGCATTTGCCTACTTTGTGAAATGGAGAGGCAAAAGTTAGTTCCGCGAAAATGTTAAACCATTATTTTGTTTTTGATTCATACGGCGTACAGCATGTACTTTCGCGCGCGCGCGCGCGTGTGTGCGTGTGTGCGTGTGTGTGTGTGTGTGTGTGTGTGTGTGTGTGTGTGTGTGTGTGCGCGCGCGCGTGCGCGGTTGTAACCCCCCCCCCCCCCCCACACACACACACACACACACACACACACATGTGTGGGTGTGTATAAGTGTTGTATGCGGATATGCGCGCGCATTTGTTCCTTTGTGTCTGTCTGTCTGTTCGTATGTCTGTGTGTATTTTTTGAAATGTTCCTGTTCCCATGATGGCAGAATGGATTCGCTCGATTGCTTATGAATTATAGTCATTACTGTTTAAAAGTGTCGGGGTTCCTGGTGCAGACGAAAGAGGTTAGACTAGTTTGTTTCCATAAAACGAATCCTTCAGCAAGCGGCGGCTAGAGACTGACTTCCTGCGTTGTCAGCACATTCTGAAGACGAACAGTTGTAGGCCTACCTTTCAGCCAGATGTGTTCACCCCACCGTCACTCGTCTTCCTCCCTGGGAGCTAGGAAATGGGAAAGACTCTGACCTAGGTGTCGTTCACGTACACCGAGATACCTGTCGTCTCCGTCCAATGTCCATCGAACAACGATACTTTTTCTGTCACACGGGGGTGACAAAAGCTGCTGTGTTTTAGTTCCTTTTGTTAGTCCGATGCAGAGATCCTTTAGGTCGGTCCAGGCTGTTTGTTGGAGAAGGCGTCTGTGGACAATTGATAATGATCAGAGACCGCAACTGACTCACGTCAAGCCATGTCGGATTTTTTTTATTTTTCAAAGATAAGGGTAGTGCACTGTGTGTGTGTGTGTGTGTGTGTGTGTGTGTGTGTGTGTGTGTGTGTGTGTGTGTGTGTGTGATATTAAGTATCGTAAATCATTTCTTTACAATTTTCTCTAATCTAGATTGACTATGTCTTTTTTTTTTTATCTTTTTAGGTTTATTTATTTTCAATTGACTTTTTTGAATCTGTGTTATTTTATTTTGTTTAAAATATCAGTACAACCTACGGTTAATCTAACAAGAAATGGTTTTTCAGTCAGTCAGTCAGTCAATATGTTTGTGTGTGTGTGTGTGTGTGTGTGTGTGTGTGTGATATCTGAGAGAGAGAGAGAGAACTTTTTGATATGCACCGTACGTTTTGCATGAAAATTTGAGACAATAGTTGTTTTTTTTTTTCAGATAGAAGTGTTTGCTGGCGACAAATCAAAAAAAAAGGCATAAATCAGACTGTGTACAGTCACACTGTACCAAACAAAAGGATCGGTCACACTGTACCAAACAAAAGGATCGGTCACACTGTACCAAACAAAAGGATCGGTCTCGTGTACAAACAAAAGGATCAATCACACTGTACCAAACAAAAGGATCAGTCACACTGTACCAAACAAAAGGACCGGTCACACTGTACCCAAACAAAAGGATCGGTCACACTGTACCAAACAAAAGGATCGATCACACTGTACCAAACAAAAGGATCAGTCATACTGTACCAAACAAAAGGACCGGTCACACTGTACCAAACAAAAGGATCGGTGTACACTGTACCAAACAAAAGGATCGGTCACACTGTACCAAACAAAAGGATCGGTCACACTGTACCAAACAAAAGGATCAATCAGACCGCTGGGTTCAAGCTGCTTGGCCGAACAAAGCCATGACACAACTGGTCATGTTTTCACGGTGCCTGTTCTTAACTGGCGTTTTTCTCGTGTCAGTGCACATCACAAGTCGCTCGCCTGTGTCCCCCAGGCATGCCCCTTAGTCACTGAGACACCTGCTGGCCTTCAACAAAGTCCACACGCACCGTTGATCGCCCCTCCCTCTGCCCCCGCGCCCCCCGCCCCTCCCCTGGCGACACACGTCCCGAGTGCTGTTTGCTCCTCTTTTGTCGGTGGGAGACAGTTCGGCGGACAGTCAGGTTCGTGTGTCTCCAGGAGCAGGGAGAAAGAGGTAGAATTCAGGGGACGATTTGGGCGAAAGGGGAAGGGGGGGGGGGGGGGGGGGGCGATGTGAAAGGAGTTTGTTAGTCTGTGAGTGGACTGTGGGTCTCGCTATCTGCACGGAGGCCATGGCCTTGAAAATCGATGAGAGTATATAGCTGAGCGGGGACCGTTGGGGGGGGGGGGTACCGGAGTTGAGAGGCGTCTAGCATCATTTTCATTAACGAATTTATGAACAAAAACTAGTTATACATGTTTCATGTCCATTTGGCGGTGATGTCATGAGACACTGAATAAGTTAATAGAGTTCCTGAGCAGTTAGACAGTAAGGGGGCACGGGACCTGAAGGTCTGTTGTTCGATCCTAAACACGTTATCGTTACGAGAAATTAAAAGATAGAGGGCTTTCATAAACACAGTACATTCCCCTCTCCCCCCCCTTTCTTGCGTAAATTTTCTTGCGTAAATTTTCTATGTCAGTGTGTGTGTGTGTGTGTGTGTGTGTGTGTGTGTCCTGAGACACCTCCCCTGCCCTCTTTAAGTGTGTATATCCCATGTAAAGTCGGTGTATCAAAACAGAGACCCCATTAAGACTTGCTACCTTCCTTTCGCTGCATGACAGTCTGACTGGAGCCAAGGCTGGGTATCTGCCCTACGTGAACACAGTGAACACATCTCCTTCTTTTCGGTCATTGTTTGCTCAGTGTCGGGAAGATTTTTGACGAAAGCGTGGCAAAGCGTTCGTCTCTTGCCCTGAAGCCCCCGTGTGTGAGAAGAGCATCTGGGAGAGGTGGGGAGGGGGAGGGGGGTACCACAGGGAAGGGGTTGAAGGAAGAATAGGATGGGACGCTGGGAGGAGTGAGGGGTGGGGACGGGGTGGATGGGTGGGGAGCGGCCGGGTTGAGTTGACTGTGGAGTTGGTGTCAGTGTAGCGGTATCTGAGTGTTGTGAGGGCTGTTTGTTTGGAGAGAAGTATCGTTAGCAGACCTCCTGTCGTTACTCGGGTCCTCCGACTCTAACTTTGTACAAGGCCGTGCCGTCTCGTCGCCTTCGCTTGACGGTGCTCTGCTTCATGTGTGCGGTTAGTTTTGGGTCCCCCGTCATGCGCTCAGTCACTGCAAACATAATCTTCATTGAAGTTTCTTCTTCTTCTTGTTGTTGAGTTTGGTTGTTTAGGTTGTCAGCTTCATGCTGCTGGATTTCAAGAGCAAAAGAAAGTTTTTGGTGTATTAAAAAGCTCGTTGTTTTTTTCTTTTTTTTTTTTTTTTTTACTTGTGGATATTGCTTGGTTATGGTTTGTTTGTTTTCGTCTTCCTCTGGTTATTTTTTTTCTTACTGACCGTCCAGGAATCCCCGTGGTGGTTGTCTTTCCAATGGTCTCGTGATACTTTAGTGAAGATGGTGCATAGCTCGTTTTCGAACAGGTCTATGTGTGTTTGGGTATGAGTATAGGAGAATATATGTGCCAAAGCATGCATGCCTGTCTGTACGTGATCAGTTACAGGCATGTGTACATTTGAGTGTATGTCCGTGTGTGTGTGTGTGTGTGTGTGTGTGTGTGTGTGTGTGTGTATGCGTTGTGTTGTGTGTGTGTGTGTGTGTGTGTGTGTGTGTGTGTGTGTGTGTGTGTGTGTGTGTGTGTGTGTGTGTGACTTTGCGTATGATGACCTCAAAGCGTGTATCGAAGTATTTCTGGTATTTACACTCACATCAGTGTTTATAAAGCCCCCCCCCCTCTCTCTCTCTCTCTCTCTCTCTCTCTCTCTCTGTACGTGTGTGTGAGTGGGTGTGTGCATATATGACTTTGCATATAAGCCTCTCGAAGCGTGTATCAAAGCATTCTGGTATTAACACTTACACCGGCGTTTTATTCATTCCTATTTCTGCGCGCTGGTATCAGGGTATTTCTTTAGCTGATGAAGTAAAGACCTGGTGTCTGCAGCCAGAGGATGCTTTTCTGTTTTCTGAGGGCCGGTTTGAATTTTTCTTTAATATCTGGTTATAATTGAATATTTCTTGCAGTCATTGCAATACCAAGCTGCTCTATAAGTTGCTGGAATGGTGCTCGGTTACTTATCCTTGGAGTTTTTTATAGTTTCTTGAATATATATATATAAAGATACGTGTGTGTGTGTGTGTGTGTGTGTGTGTGTGTGTGTGTGTGGGTTTAAAAAAAAAAAAGAAAGAGAAAGTCACGAAACAAGTGTATAGATTTTGCACCAATATTTCGGCTTATCATTGCCTTCCTCAGGGTAAATGACACAAGGCATGGGCCACGTCAGTACAACGACAAGAGATCGAGTTCAACTAACGCATTAAAATGCACGTATATAATGCTTCACATGTAAAGGTACGTGACAAGCTTCGAAATTTGTTTACCCTCTGTGTGCGCCACTATCCCACCTACATACATACATACATACATACATACATACATACATACATACATATGTGTGTGTGTGTGGGTGTGTGTGTGTGTGGTGTGTTTGGGTGGGTGGGTGGGTGGTGGTATGGGTGTGTGCGTGTGTGTGAGCTTCCGTGTGTGTGTGTGTGTGTGTGTGTTGAACTGATTTTAACGAAGCCCTTTTTTTTTCAATGAAACGCCAACTATTTTATTTACTTAATTCTCAGCGTTGTTTCTATGCTGTGCATTGTGCCGATTTTGTGTGCAAAAAAAAAAAAAAAAGAAAAAAAAAAAAAAAAAAAAACATCAACGACAATTTTTTTTTTTCTTTCTTTGAAAAAGGCCACGTGGCCGAAAATTAGAAGAGTGGCATTGTGATTTTCGACAAAATTATCATTCATTACTCCATTTCTCTGTTTCAGTGATTAGGGTCTGCAAACAAACAAAACCTGTTTATCGTTCCGTTCACTCCCGCGCATCAGAGAGGTTGAGTATTTCTCTCTCTCTCTCTCTCTCTCTCTCTCTCTCTCTCTCTCTCTCTCTCTCTCTCTCTCTCTCTCTCTCTGTGTGTGTTACCCAGTGATCCACCCCAGCCTGACCCTGGCTCCTCCAAGTAGCGGCGGTGGAAAGTCCAACAGGAAGAAGCTGTGAAGGGTTGATCCCCTCAGTACACACTGTCCTCGCCACTCTGTCTCTCCAGCTGTGGGAGATCCCCCCCTCCCCCCCCCCCCCCCCCCCCCCCCACACACACACCTCCCTCCCCAGTGCCCAGTGATTCCTTCCCCTATCCTCCATCCCCCCACCTCTTCGCCCTTTTTTCGGCTTCTCCCGTCTCTGCCATGTTCCTCGTTTCTGAACCGCAAAATCTCACTGTGAGAGATCACTCATAACTTCTTTTTGTTTAACGCTACGTCGTCTGTAATAAATGAATGTGTCTTCGAGTCTGCTCCTAGGATCCCTGTTTCTTCCTTTGGAAGCAGACAACAGTGAGGAACAGCCGTCAAAAATGAAATCAGCGAGCCCACTGTTCTTTCTTTGTATTCTTTATGGATGGTGTTGAGCATATCTTTGCACAGACAGCGACCGCCCTGAATCGGCAGTTGTCCGCGGGGAAGATGGGAACTGTAGAGCGAGCCAAGTGTTCCACGTTCCACGCCTCACACAGCACGAAACCCTTCGGTTTTTTTCACGATAGTTGTGATGCTGTTATGTCCTTATTTCAGTCTGCAGATCGCTTTGTTCCGGCCAGATTAAGGATATATGTTTTATCAAAATTAAAGACAGGTGTTGTTTTAACGATCACATCCACAAGACGTGGATTACTACGGCTGACTGGGGCACACCTCCCAGGGCAGCAAGGACTTGAACCCATCTTCCACCGCGCTGACACCGCCCCAGCGACAATGGCCATATGTAGTCGTCACTGTGGGGCACGAGCGGGGATTCGAACTCCAAACATGTGACGGTCAACACGGTCTCGGCCACATAGCCATGAGAAGGGAGAGCGGATTCAGGGTTATCGTCTGCATCCACCGCCACAGGGCTGGTATGGGGGACCATCATCCCAAGACGGCTGGGGACGGGGATGAGGGAGAAGGTGACGTGACGTTGTAATATATACGCCGATAGGATCAGCCAACATCTTCTACGGGTCTGACCCCTTCCGGGATACCCCTCCGAGAGGCTCTGGGGGGTGGACCACACAACTCGCAACAGAAAGTCAGGGAAGGAAAGTGGACGCGGGAGCAGGGGGAGAGGCTCGCTTTGTATATCCTGTCACTTCCCCCCCCCCCCCCCCCCCCCCCCCCGTTCCCCCTCGGTCAGCTTGTAAGGTTAAAACCAGTTTGTGGTGTTGACACTCCTCCCTCCTTCCCTCACCTGCTCCCCCTCCTCCCTCTCCATATGTCTCCCTCTCTCCGTCGCTGTCTCTTTCTGTCTCTCTCTCTCTCTCTCTCTTTCTCCGTCTCTCTCTCTTCGCTCGTATGTAACTACCACCACTACCACCCTACCCGCCTCATAGCTGCCAAGTACTGACTGTGTCTCCTTCCTGTTGTCCACCAGTATAGTGTCATCCTTCGCTCTGTCTGTCTCATGCCGGCCTTCCGTCTTCTCCCTGCCTGTCCCTGGACCGAGCAAGTTTATCATCATCGCTCAGTGCTGCCTCCGCCTTTGTCTCACCTTCTCGCTGGCTCACACACTTTCAGAATGAACGAGTGACAAAGACAGAGCTCATTCAAAGTCTTTTTTGCATGGCATTCTTTGCCCGGTTACGGAACACCCAACGCATTGCGAGGTTTGGAAAAGTCTGTAGTCTGAAGTCAGACCAAACGTTGACAATGACAAGAAAAGAATGTAAAACAGCACACGCAGTAACTAGATGTCGTACATAAAGGACTCATCGTGACAGTTGCGCTGACCTTCAAAGAGCAGCATCAGTCTACCGTGTGTGTGTGTGTGTGTGTGTGTGTGTGTGCGCGCGCGCGCGTGTGTGTGTGTGTGTGTGTGTGTGTGTGTGTGTGTGTGTGTGTGTTGCATACGCGTGAAAGAAGGGTGTCTGCTGAAGGAGGTAGAACACCAGGGGAAATGCCCAACGCCGTGTGGTTTGAAAACACAGACCAGGAGATCAAGATCTTTGACAACGAAAAAGGCGGAGAGAGGTAAATGCCAAGTGTTCGTTTTGTGTGCCTCATGCCTGTGTGTGTGTCTAGGGGAATAGGTATCACAAACACCAATAGTCTAGAGTTAACGTGCATGTCATTGTTTGCACCATATATTTCTTTCTTTTCTTTCTTTTTTTTGCGTACGCAGGCTGATACTCCTGCGGACACTGCCTGTATAGACAGGCAGTGGAGTTTTGTGTGTATGACCGTTTTTTAATCCCGCCATTAAGGCAGCCGTACTCCATCTTCGGGGAATCACCATATATCAAAACTAACGTTTTTATGTGCATGTCATTGTTTCACCGTGTATCAAA
>JADBJO010003221.1:115960-128460 GCA_016801955.1 Conus betulinus
GTGTCGTAAGCAGTCATGAGGTCGTACTAACTTCGCGAACGAGTTAATGTTTTCAGAAGTTTCTGGTGTAAAACCAGCTCATAGCTCTTTAGTTCAAACTTACATTGAAAACTCATTTCATTTTCTTACTGTCTGTAGCTTTGATAATTGTTTCTCCTTTTTCTTTCTTAGAGGAAAATGACAATAATGTCGTTTGGAAGTCATATGACGAAAGATACTTCACTCGCTTATTGTTTTTTGTATCAATGCTTGTGTCTATTAATCATCTTTTATACACAGTATGATGCTGCAGCGATTTCAACTGGTACATAAATCATCCAGCAGTGGTGAGGACATCGCCTGTCCTTAAGGAAATCTTCACCATTGATCGGTATTGTCGCCACGCCCGGATCATGGAAGACGCATCCTTGATATTAGCAGGCTGCCTTTGTGCCATATTCACTTTTTTTTCTTGTAAATCGAAATTTCAACCAAGACCGTGAGAAGACCCAGTACCTTCTTTCCCCGCGACAAACTGTTCGTGCACTAAGTATCTGGCCTTATTTTTCATAGTTTTTTTTTATCTTCAACAAATGGTAAACAGCGAATTACAAAAACCCGAAAAGACAAAACCATCAACAGATCATCAATAGTTTACAGAGGAAACACCTAGCCTACGCTTTTTGGCGGAGATCAATACTTGGACACTCAAAAATGTTGTACAGCTGTATCACACTATCGTGCTGTCAGTTTTCATCACATGGGTAAAAATCAAGTTTTCGGCTGGACTGGTTTACAAACAAAAACCCGAAAACGTGCGAAATGTTTCACTGTGCGTTGAGTCAAAGTGAAAATACCCTGGGCAGTTCGTTGTTTTTACACCAGTGTCATCCCTAACTTATGTGTATCCTTGGGTCTGTATTGGAAGTCATACTATTGAGCGTTTCAGTGGTCACTTCAGTTAGTTCAGCTCCTTAAGAGTATATAAGTGTCGGCCACAGTACAAGCAAACTCTGCAAATCTTGTTTATGCTTTTAGCGAAAGACCATGTAATAGTATTGAAGTTATCCACCATTCTCCCTCCGTTTTGCTTACGGTAAGAACCATGTTACAGTGTGTAAATCATTCATCCTGCTGTGCCCTCCAAGTTTCCACGGAAATAATTTCATGACAGTGTTCAAGTCTTTCACCATCCCGTCAGGTTTCTTTAAGGAAAAAACTGCGCCATAACATGTTCACATGTGCTGTTTTTCTTCTATATCTTTTGACAAAGACCAATGCCGTGGCACACCATCGTGACAACTTGCGTAATATAACAGTTCCGGTCATCCCTCCGTTTTTCCTCTGTAGTATGTCTTTTTGTGGTGAACCATGTCACGGCGGTTTCAACCATCCCTCGGTCTGCTTTTTCCTATGACTGGAGTATTAAGGGATGGGAGGGGGATCAAGACATGACAGTTGAAACTCTCCCCCACGTTTCCCCTCCACGCCTTGTGGGAAGGTACCACGTCACAGCTGGTGAAATCCCCCTCAGTCCGCTTCCTTCATGTCTTTCGGGGAAGGGCCGTCCTCCCAGCCGTCCGACACCTGGTCGGAGTCGGTCAGAATGGACCGGTCACTGTTCTTGTCCGGGGTGCGGGCTGACGGGGGTGAGGAGGCCAGACGACCTAGCGGAAGCCGGTACGGGTGGAACGCATAGGGCGGCCCCAGTATTCCGGGCAACGACGGCCCCATGCCCAAACTGCCCAGGCCAGCGTAGGCCAGGTGAGCCTGGGAGGCCGACAGCAGATCGGTGGTTCCCGGATGATGGTGGTGTGAATGGGCGTGCGGGTGGGTCGGGGGGTGTGGAGAGGGGTGGGCGGAGTGCTGGATGAAGGAGGATCTGATGGCGTCAGCGGCGTGCAGCCCCGGCAGCGCGGACAGGGAGCCCAGGTGAGGGCTGAAGGCCGAGTGAAGCCCGTGCCCCGCCCCTCCCGCCCCTAGTCCCGCCAGAGGGGTGAAGGCCGACTTGAGGCCGGCGTAGGGGAACTTGCTGCCCGGCCCGAACTGCGCCGAACTCAGGCCCGACCTCAGCGACAACAACGAACTGGACGAGGTGGTCGTGGATGACGTGGGCGAAACCCCGTGAAGGCCGTTGACGAAGGGGTTGGCGCGGCACTGAGGTGGGGCATCCAGACGATGGGGAGGGACGTGCTGGTGCGCCTTGTGCTGCTGACCCGACAGCTGTTGCTGCTGCTGCTGCTGTTGTTTGTTGCTGATGCTGCTGTTGCTGCTGAGCCGCCACCGTGTCCTGGGCGGACAGGAAGTGCTCGATGGCCTTCACCAGGTCCCCGTTGCAGCCCTGCAGAACCAGCTCCAGCACGGAGCGGCGCTGGTAGGGGTACAGGCGCTCCAGAATCTCCAGGGGCGATAGACGTCCCGGGCGGAAGGCGGTGGGCTGTGCGCTGCCGTTCTTTTCTCCAGGACCTGCAGACAGAACCACGTCCCCCATTGACAACGACAACTTTCATTGGCAAGAAGGACACAATACATGTCTTCAGTCATTGAGGACAGACAGACAGACAGATAGACAGACAGACCGACAGGCAGGCAGGCAGGCACAGACGACAGACGGCAGACAAAAACAAACAGATAGACGGCAGACAGAAAACAGACAGACAAACACCGACAGGCAGACAGAGACAGAGAGTCAGACCTACAAACAGAGAGAGAGAGAGAGAGAGAGAGAGAGAGAGAGAGAGAGAGAGAGAGAGATCGGTGCCCTAAATGCTTACACATAACGTTCATATCATGTATACATTTTATTGATTCCATTTGAAGAGGGTAAGACCTCATAAAGACTGTATGCAAAGTGGACAAATGGAAATACGCGACAAATAGTCATCATGTATGTCCAGTTGCATTGTGTAATATCGTATTACAATATTAATATAACTTGTCATGATGATGAGTAATATGAAATAGAAGAAAAATAAGTATGAGAAAACAACAGTTTAGAGCCAGGCATTTGGTAGAATGTCGAAGTAGTCTGAGTTTAAATTTGCATCATGTTGTTCAGTTTTATATCAAAGCATCTCTTTTAAAAAAAAAAAAAAAAAAAAAAAAGAGAGATGTTTGTGCAAGGCACTCTTCCAACGTACACAAAAAAAAAGTAACGTTTTGATGGCCGAGAAATGGAAAAATGAAATAAATGTAAGTCGACGGCAATGGTCATGTGTAAGCCAGTAGTAAAATTGATTTTGTTAATTTAACGTTTTCCGCGTTTCATACTCTTTTTTGTGTGTGTTAACCAGGGAAAACATTCCAAAACCGTTAAATATAAATGCATTTCCAAAAAATTTGGTCAGTGCCATTTTCGCAAAAACCGTAAAAAAAATACATTTATTGCCGTTAACAATATATTTCATTTAAAACGATATTCATTCCGAGAAGCCTATTAAATATTCTCAGCTGGAACCGTTTCAGTCACATCCGTAACCATACGTACAGACAGAAGACATGACTTCCTGTCATGACATACCGGCAGTTTGAATGCCATCTTGTCACAGCGTTCTGCTCGCAAACTATTTACAATCACTGTATCATAGCATGATACAGAATCTTTGTGAACGGTAAACAATTTTTTAAACAGTATTGAGTGTATGTATCATTATTTTGTTACTGTAATGTTTTATTTTCAAAGTACTCAGTTTTCGCTGACTTGCCGCCAGCGAAAGTATGAAAATTAATGTTGACAGAATGGTTTTTTCTTTAAAATACCTATGAAAGAGCAACGTCAACTTTCAGAAAAAAGAGAAAAAAAATGCATTCTCTCTGTTACCAAGTAGTGTAGAAACAATGTTTGTTTGATTTTTTTTTTTTCAATCTTAATCTGTTTCCTGCAGTAAAAGATTTCGGTTAGAAATTCAACAGAACATTTTGGCATACGTTTGTTGAAAAGGGTTATGAAGGCATCAAAGATGTCTGCCCGAAATTCGTCGTATGTGGCAAATTCTAAAACGAATTCTGGACCATGTTTATTGAAGGGTGGCCATTCAGGAAAGTCAGTGCGTCGACTTACGCTTCTGTTACCGAGTTGATAATTCAGTCTTGTCAATACAGAACTATTTGAGAGAAGTGACAATTTTGTTTAAACGTCAGAAGAACCAAGACGGTTTAGAACTTTTTGTGAGCTGTTTACTGACTGAGTTTGCCTGTTCTTTTCTTTAAAAAAATATATAACAGGTTTATCAGTATGTTTGAAAAAAAAAAAGGATTTGGCAGGAGCAGCCAAAGATAAGTAAGCTGAGACGGAATAACGAATTTAAAGGGGGGGGGGGGGGGGATATATATATATATATATATATATATATATATATATAGATATATGTGTATATAACTCTGTCGAGAGCGTCATTCCTCTAAGATGGTTTTCTCTACAGCTGGAACGGTGGATTTATCGGAACGAATTTTAGGGGCAGCTAAACACCAGTCAAAAGTTGTGAAAATAAATACATTGAGGTTTTTTTTTTTTAACCTGAAAACGTAAACCAACTTTCATCAATCCACTATCCACTGTCGGATCGTTGTTGTTAAGAATACTTATGTAGCGCCTGTCCTCGGTTAGGGACCAAGCTCTAAGCGCTTTACAATCCGCATTCTCGTTTACACGTAGAGCTGGAATCGACATTGTACGTTAGCATAGGTGGCTCCAACTGCGTAGAGTGCGAAGTCGTCAACAAACAGAGAGGACTGGGAACCGTGGTTTACAGAACTGACAGTCTCACTAATTGTTGATGCTGAAGGCAGCGGGGAAAAGGAGGCCGCACGGTGTCTCCTGTACGTGTTTTTCGTGTGACGGTTTGTATGTTTTGAACTATTTTCGTCGTGAACTCTTTTCACGATGGTCTCTGGTCAGACGAAATACGTTCTTTGCATTTTGCATCATGAACCAGGGAATGGCATGTGATATGCCTCACTTTTCGAGAAGACAAGAACTGAACAAGCCGCTTCCAATGCCTAACATGATAAAAACCACCGTTTCCGACCGATTTTTTCCACTGACACTTAACTTTTTGGCTGTAATATTAATCACTGACAGAATAAGGCACCAGAAAAAAAAGCAAGCAGGCAGATATCATGATCTATGTTTTGAGCCCCAGATATTCTAAATTGTGTGAGCTCCCCCCCCCCCCCCCCTCCCCCCCCAATTTTCATTGGGAATCAGTGTCGTGTAAGCCTACGCCCCACACACTGTTAAAATAAAGCAAATGTTGAAATGATGAACAAGTGCGCGCACACGCGCGCGCACACACACACACACACACACACACACACACACACACACACACACACACACACACACTCACGCACACACACACACAGGCAGTGCTTCAACCTGGACAAAGTCAAAGCACCAATGCCTTACCCGCCAGGTGACGCCGGACAGGTTTGCCATATCCACCTGCTTGAGCACCTTTGATCACGTGACTAGTCACGCTCCGCTGCGCGCTGCTGACCCCGTCGACAGATGCCGATGACGTTGTACTGGCAGTGAGGTGGGATGGTGCGGGTTCTCGCATCACGCTGTTGGAAGCCGACGTGAAAGTCTCTGTCGTCGACGGCGGTAACGAGGATGAGGAAGTGGACTGTGGGATGTCGGCGAGGACCGGCGGAGGAGGCTTGATGGGCGTCGTGTCGTCGCTGACGTTGATGGGGGAGCTGGGCACTGGGGATTCGCGGCCACTGTCGCTGGCACTGTCCATGGCTGGTCTGGTCATGTCTGAAAAGTCATCATTGTAAAGATGACGAGGAGCAGACTGACTCTCTCTCTCTCTCTCTCTCTCTCTCTCTCTCTCTCTCTCTCTCTGTTTCTGTCTGTCTGTCTGTCTGTCTGTCTGTCTCTCTCTCTCTCTCTCTCTCTCTCTCTCCAGCTCCCCAAAAAGGTGATCAATATTCGAGTTGTGGTTTAGAGTTGATAATCCACTTTATGTCTCGGATAAGTATCGTTCATCGAGGGAAGGCCTCAGGGAATCAAATCAAGAAATTCAACAGCAATAAGGACACATATTATTATGTCATTTTCGGCTCTCAAAATACTTGTTGTATGTCAACTGCCGTATATATACGTACCGTATATATATATATATATATATATATATATATATATATATATATATATATATATATATATATATATATATATATATTTGTTAAAAATAGGATGGTAAAAGGAAGTTTTAAAATCGACAGGTCTGTTTCGAGCGCTGGCTGTCCTCAGGATCCTGAGGAGAGCCAGCGCTCGAAACACAGACCTGTCGATTTTAAAACTCCTTTTACCATCCTATTTTTATCAGATGTTGCTCCCCAAGGGGTAGAGCATTTTAAGAATTTTATTAGGCATTTTAGTGGTATTCTATATATATATATATATATATATATATAGAGAGAGAGAGAGAGAGAGAGAGAGAGAGAGAGAGAGTATTGCTTGCACACATGTTTGAATTACATGCACTTAAAACAAAATTTAAAGAAAAAAAAAATAACAAACTACTGTGCAGGAAAAAAAAAATCCGTTTCTCACATAATCTATTTTTTTTTAGATCGAATGTGTCATCTTGTAATCTTCATCAAATTCATCAGAAGATCCGATATGAAAAGCCCGGGACTGTCAGTCATTATTTTTCGTTGGTTTTTTAACATTTGTGAACATCTGTTTCATAGGTAAGGTTGACGCTTTAATTATTCACGTTTGTTTAATGCGCTTTTTGCGCATTAGCATAAGCTCCAGTATTTTCTAAGCATCATTCACTCAATACACTTGCACAGAGCATGGATGCAGCTCTGTTTTGGCGGAAGAAAACACATCATGTGAACACTGAGGTGCTCGGATTCACTGCAGTTCATACAAGGAACACAAAAAGAGATACCTTGTCAAACACGCGCAAGCTGTGAAGACTGCTGGCATTCATGAAACGAAGTAATGTTGCCTGTCTCTATCTCGCTCTGAGTCACCGACCACGACAACCTCCTCTGAACAGTGAAGAACGGCTGTCCACGGCCCAGAGGCAAACCACGACGACCTCCTCTGAGCAGTGAAAAATGGCTGTCCACGTCCCAGAGGCAAACCACGACGACCTCCTCTGTGCAGTGAAGAACGGCTGTCCACGTCCCAGAGGCAAACCACGACGACCTCCTCTGTGCAGCGAAGAACGGCTGTCCACGTCGACGACCTCCTCTGTGCAGTGAAGAACGGCTGTCCACGGCCCAGAGGCAAACCACGACGACCTCCTCTGAGCAGTGAAGAACGGCTGTCCACGGCCCAGAGGCAAACCACGACGACCTCCTCTGAACAGTGAAGAACGGCTGTCCACGGCCCAGAGGCAAATCACGACGACCTCCTCTGAACAGTGAAGAACGGCTGTCCACGGCCCAGAGACAAACCACGACGACCTCCTCTGTGCAGTGAAGAACGGCTGTCCACGGCCCAGAGGCAAAACCACGACGACCTCCTCTGAACAGTGAAGAACGGCTGTCCACGGCCCAGAGGCAAACCACGACGACCTCCTCTGAACAGTGAAGAACGGCTGTCCACGGCCCAGAGGCAAACCACGACGACCTCCTCTGAACAGTGAAAGAACGGCTGTCCACGGCCCAGAGGCAAACCACACGACGACCTCCTCTGAACAGTGAAGAACGGCTGTCCACGGCCCAGAGGCAAAAACACGACGACCTCCTCTGAACAGTGAAGAACGGCCCAGAGGCAAACCACGACGCTGCATGGACAGCGGGAAAGAAGGACCGGTGACAACCCTCTACGCTGTTGCCCAGGACTGAAGACAGACGGCTAACGGCCGAAGCTTCCGTCACCGTCCCCGCACCGCTTTCTGTCACGGGACAAGAAGAAGTGAGCACCTGAGCTGGCTTTTGACGTAAAAGCACAATGCAAAAGCAGAAAGCCAGCACGTGCCAACTGACAAGGACGAAGCGAGTAGCGATCCCTCTCCGATAGGTCAGAGAGATGGCTATCTTCATGAACTGTTTAGACAGCCATGTTGACAACCGGTGAAACGCGCCTCCTTGACATTTTGCCTCTCCACCCTCAAAATCACTCCACCCATCCGCCACAGCACCGCACAACCAGCATCGCCCGGGACTGCCGCCGGTGGTATTGTTGGCATCTCTTTGGGCTGCTTGGGTGGCAAACAACACCGGCGTTTAGCGCCGGGCCGCAATTGTTCCATGCCCACGAAGAGGTCATGCATCTTTCACCCCAACCCCGCCGGTCTTTGTCTCTTGGAAATTCCTCGTCGGTAAATAGACATGTGTGCACCCGTTTTCAGCACGCGCGTACCGCGTACAGGGCACCTTACCAGGCGCACACACACACACTGTATCCAACCCCCATCCACACACACACACACACACACACACACACACATGCTTAGGTATTAGACAAGCAGCAGTGAAACCATAGGTCAGAACAGAAACTGCAAAAATTTGGAACTCTACACAGGAACATGATTACAACTATTTTGAATGTCATCTCGAGTCCTGTTGGCCTGCAACTCTCTCGTTCTGAACCCTGATGTCCTAGAACTCATCCTCCGGGACCCTGCTGGCCTAGAACTCATTGTCCGATTCCGTCATCGTCCCGACTCCTGTCGGCCTACAACTCCTCGTCCTGAGTTTCACCGTCTTAGAATTCATCATACCGAGTACCCTTGCCTTAGACCACCTTGTCCTGAGTTCTGATTCTATAACCCACCGCCCTAGACCCATTGTCTTACAACTCACAACACTGGCGTTCCTGAGAGTAGTGCTGTGCACAGACTGGCGTCTGGAAGACTGACGGTTCAAATCCTTGAACATACCATCAAATTACCCAAGGTATTCCGCCGCAGTATACCGCACCGACTCTCCCCTACTTCACTGCTGTCGTCCCAATCGCCTTGCACTCTGCCAACTCTTCACTCTCTGGTCGGTGCCACACTCAAGACACGCACCTGCCATATTGCGCTCTGCGGTCAGTATGAAACTGTGATGAAGGCGCCCATTGTTGCCAGGACTGGTGGCACTCTGATTCCACCAGCGAGGCCATGCTCCAGGTATGTGACTTCAAGTCAGTCGAAGAACGCGTGTAGAGTCCCACGTATGCAAACAGCTCGAATTTTCCAACGTGTGTTTTGTTATTTTACAACAGACGATCGTCTCTAGTTAACTGAGAGACTTTCGTTTCTCTTTTTTCACTGTATCTTACTTTCAATGTGTCACCAATCTCTCTCTCTCTCTCTCTCTCTCTCTCTCTCTCTCTCTCTCTCTCTCTCTCTCTCTCTCTGTCTGTCTGTCTCCCTCTCTCTCTGTCTCTCTCTCTCTGTCTGTCTCTCTCTCTCCCTCTCTCTCTGTCTGTCTCTGTCTGTCTGTCTGTCTGTCTGTCTGTCTGTCTGTCTGTCTGTCTCCTCTCCCTCTCTGTCTGTCTCTCTGTCTGTCTGTCTGTCTCTCTCTCTCTCTCTCTCTCTCTCTCTCTCTCTCTCTCTCTCTCTCTCTCTCTCTCTCTCTCTCTCTGCGAACAGGCGCACAGACGTCAAAATATGCGTATGTGTTGTATAGGGC
Organism: Conus betulinus; assembly: GCA_016801955.1. Classification (NCBI taxonomy): domain Eukaryota; kingdom Metazoa; phylum Mollusca; class Gastropoda; order Neogastropoda; family Conidae; genus Conus; species Conus betulinus. Next base: position 125,531 of record JADBJO010003221.1, read on the forward strand.
GAAGAGTGTGTGCGTGCGTGTATGTGTATTTGGGGGGGGAGGGGGGGGGGGTCGGTATGAAGAGAAGTGAGTGACTTTCCAGATATATGCTCGTATATGCAGTCTCGTCTAAGGCTTCTTCCTTGAATGAAACGTTTCTCATCGCTATACTCTCTCTCTCTCTCTCTCTCTCTCTCTCTCTCTCTCTCTCTCTCTCTCTCTCTCTCCCCCTCTCTCCCCCCCCCCCCCCCCCCCCCCTCTCTATCTCTCTCTTTCTGTATAATCTACTACAGTTAGTTGTCTGATTACCAACAAAACTCAATAAATAAAAAATTCGGAAGCAGACTGCAATTAAGACTTAAGTGATATTGCTATGCTTAGGGGAAAAAAAAAACGGAAGGGATGGAAGGGGGGGGGGCGATTTGGCGACAAGAAAAATCCAGATATATATGATGGCGTAAGTACACCTCTCATTAGTGTTTATACAACTTTAATTGATCTTGTTTCCTCTAGTAGTATGTCACGTAGCCGCCTGTGAGGATTTCTCCGGCTGACCGAAAAAACTATATATTATGTTATGAAAAAGCTGTCTGTAATAAATAATCATTCTTCCAAATTCCTGTCAATCATCTTTTATTCCAAGATGCCCCCATGGCCCACCGTGCAGTATGATTCAGAATTGAGCAGTGCAAATAGAAAAGCTACCGTACATGTTAAGTCGCTTCATGCAGGCTACTTCAGTTGAAACGGATTTAAGGAGTACAGATAAAATGTTCAATGCTTTTTTTTTTCGGGTAGAGGGGCGGGAGAGAGGAGAGAGAACGAAACGGTCATCCAGTTTATATGAATGTTGCAATAGGTCCATCCGTTTCAGAGAAACAAAAGTCAATGCCGCAGGCCTACATACATTCTGCAATTAGATGCATCCGTTACTTGTTCAGTATATAAAAAAATCAATAATAACAGGCAACGCAGAGTGATTCAGATGGCAGGGAGAAAATCATGTGTGTGTGTGTGTGTGTGTGTGTGTGTGTGTGTGTGTGTGTGTGTGTGTGTGTGTGTGTATTCCAATATCTCTGTGTGAATTTGGGTATGGGTAAGCATGAAAATATCATAAACAAAACGGGAGAAAAACAGGAAGTGAAAAGTATTCGCCCCAGACTTACGGGCTGTCGGTAGCCACAATGCGCAATCATATTCAATCAAGCGATAGATATCAGTGGAGGACATACCTTACAGCTCAGTGTGTCTCATAAAACAAAAATATCTCTCGATAAATATTGACAATGCAGTTGATCAGATTTAGGTTTGGTTCATCCCAAACTGATGTTCTTGCTTCACGTTACAAAACAATTACGCACTATTGTTCAGCAACGGTTGTGTCCACCGTGTTAAGATACAAAAAAAGTGTAAAAAATTATTTTGCTTTAAAACATCTGTTCTAAGCAATGTTTGTGGGGAAAACGTATTCCTAGATAATGGCGTTCACGGCTAACATGATTTGGGCTTTGGTCATTTATTAACGAAAATATTGTAGGTCAACATAATTTTTGACGTTTTATTGGCTCCAAGCATTTCAGTTACGCGAAACAGTTGTCTTACTCTTTTCAGTACATGTCTTTTAAATGATCTGTTATTACACTTAAATGAATGATGATCATAATCATGTAATTTCAACGTTCTCTTACTCTTATATGGGGCTAAGGCCTTGCGTGAATTAATATCCCTCTCTCTTCTTTCTCCCACTCTGTCTGTCTGTCTGTCTGTCTGTCTGTCTGTCTGTCTCTCTCTCTCTCTCTCTCTCTCTCTCTCTCTCTCTCTCTTTCTCCTCGTGTGAATGCATGTGCACATATGTGTGTGCATATGTGTGTGCGTATATTTGTGCATGTTGGCATGTGGAGGGGAGGGGAGGAGGGGGAGTGGGAACTAAGGGGTAACAGAGAAGAGTGCAAAGGGGGACAGGGACTTCGTTGAGGGAAATACTTTCCAGGTAGGTCTCCATCGCTGAATGGTTACTGAAACATCTCTCTCTCTCTCTCTCTCTCTCTCTCTCTCTCTCTCTCTCTCTCTCCTCCCCCCCCTATCCCCCTGGTGTATCTGTCTGTGTGTGTGTGTGTGTGTGTGTGTGTGTTCTGTGTGTTTGCTCCCTACCGTCGAAATCACCGAGAGCCTCTCTCTGCGCTCTCTATCACCGAGTGCGGTGTGTGTGTGTGTTGTGCCCCAATCGTTGTCGCTCCGTGTTCGGCTTCTCTCGGGAACTCCGGCGGAAAGGTGACTGCCGAGAATGACTGCCATGTGGCCTGCTCCTGACCAACGTGGGGGCTAGTCTCTCTCTCTCTCTCTCTCTCTCTCTCTCTCCGTCTCTCTCTCTCTCTCTCTCTCTCCTCTCCCTCTCTCTCCCTCTTTCTCTCTCTCTCTCACACCACACACACACACACACACACACACACACACACACACACACATTCTCTCTGTCTCTCTCTTTCACGCACGCGCACACACACACACACACACACACACACACACACACACACACACACACACACACACACTCTCATCTCTCTCTCTCTCTCCATATGTGACACACACACACACACACACACACACACACACACACACACACACTCTCTCTCTCTCTCTCTCTCTCTCTCTCTCTCTCTCTCTCTCTCTCTCTCTCTCTCTCTCTCTCTCTCTCTCTCTCTCTCTCTCTCTCCATATGTGAATTCTGCGGTTAACTGCATTCAGTATTGGTTTATAGGTATTACATATTGATGGACACAGGTTACCCTATATAGCATACAAAATGTTGTATGATTCAGATGCTAAGGGAGAGAAGACTGGGTATCAACTTTCCATACCTATTTACACAGCAGTGGTTTTGGTAGTGTGTGGTTGAATCAAGGTGTTGGAAACGAAAATTACTTCGTAGCGATGGAATAACTCGAATAGCC
>JADBJO010003221.1:133460-138460 GCA_016801955.1 Conus betulinus
TCTCTCTCTCTCTCTCTCTCTCTCTCTCTGGTATACAGTTGTTTTCTATATTCTATTGTACTACACTGTCTACCTGCTCTAAATGATTACCTACGCATTGCCGAAATTCATGAAATAGTTAAATTTGATTAAATGTTTATATAACATCTCTCTCTCTCTCTCTCTCTCTCTCTCTCTCTCTCTCTCTCTCTCTCTCTCTCTCTTTTTTTTTTTTTGTGTCTATGTTCATGTTATTGATATATTTGTTTTTCGTACCATTGTTTTTCTGCGATTATAGCTATTAATTTATTATGCTATAAGCCAACTTTCGATGTCTACATCTCGTGTTTTCTTCTATTTCTCAATATTATTGTGGTTCCGACACTCCTAAGTCTCTCTCTCTCTCTCTCTCTCTCTCTCTCTCTCTCTCTCTCTCTCCCTCCCTCCCCTCTCTGCCCCCCTCTCTCTCCACTTCTCTCTCCTTTTCTTTCTTTCTTTTTTTGATTTTGCAATAGTTCTGGTTTGGTTCCAAAACATACAATCTTAGGATATTATGATGCAGTGAATGACGCTTTGTAAAACTGATCCGTAGAGATATATTTTCATGTATGTTTAATTCTATTTTGCATGTTAGAATGTTCGCGTGTGTTTATGTGTGTAAACTGTTCTCTAGAAATGTTAAGTTTCAAAAAACGGAGTGACTGAGGGGCGGAAAATTAAGCAAAATTTGGAAAGAGAGGGGGTTAGTTACCGCCCAGGACATAGAGTACAGGACTAGAGACCCGGAGTCTAGGTCCTGTCCTCTGTCTGTGTCCTTGTTCCGGTAACTACCCCTTCTCTGTCCAAATTCTGTAGAAATGTATTTTCATGCATATTCCATTTTATTTTGCATGTCAAAATGTTCGTATTTGATTCAGTGTAACCATCCCCGAGGGCCAGAACTGGACGAAAGAAAGTGCAACTGTGCTTACTTCTTTCTCCTCGTTAATACAGAAAATACAGAATTATCTTCTCTCTCTCTCTCTCTCTCTGTCTCTCTCTCTCTCTCTCTCTCTCTCTCTCTGTATTTCACATTATGATTTTTTAATAATCGCTGGGGGTTTTTTTTTTCCAGATCAGTATGCTTTTCTTACCATTATTGTCAGAGTGACGTCCTTCATTTTTTTTATGCTTACCTGTTTGTTTGTGTGTTTATCTGTTAACAGTCAAACCCGCTCGTAATGAATCACTGGGGACCTTCAAATGTGCTTTGTTAGGCCTACATCAGGTTTTCGTTTACACCGACGTGCCGGCCAATTCCGAAAAAAGATGGCTTTCGTAATATTTGGTGTCGTATGTAATATTGTCGCTGTGAAAACTGCATCGCTGCTACCTGATTTTCCGTGGAAAACATTTGCAGCAATAGGATTTCATGTGAAAAACTAGTTGGGCGACATCTTTTTACAGAAACATGCCCGTAGAATAGTGTCCCAACCCGTAAAAAGCTCTCGTTGACAGTTCTGTGACAGCATTTTGCGACTGGATCCCGTGGGAATGTGACGCTGTAAATTAGTGTCACGGAGTAAAAAAAAAAAAAAAAAAAAAAAAAAAAAAAAAAAAAAAAAATCACGTAACATAGTGGCAGTGTGACACTTTTTCACACTTGAAATTTGATCTTTTACGACCATTTTCCACGTGAAAAATACTCGCAGTCACCGGATTTCACTGCGACAAATTTAAATGGATCCTGTGATATATTGTCGCAAGGCAAGGAAAGCGAGTAAATACCGCCATCGCTCGCCGTGAAAACAAGTTGTCAGCCGTGAAAATCTGTCTTTTCCAGCGAAAAAAACTATTGTGTTCTCCAAAGTCTGATCATCACTTGTACTGTAGGAAATGCAAACGGTTCAGTGTATTTTATGTCATCAGAGTAATGGAAGTGTGATTTATGATGAAATAAATGTTAAAAGATGTGTTTACCATTTATGAATGAAAAAAAAGTTCAAGGTTAGATCTTTCATGACGCATAATTTTGTTTTTTTATGTTTGCATATGCGCGCGAGCGTGTGTGTGTGTGTGTGTGTGTGTGTGTGTGTGTGTGTGTGTGTGTGTGTGTGTATGTGCGCGCGCGCGCGCGCGCGCGCGCGTGCGTGTGTGGTATTGTATTGTATTGTATTGTATGTATTGTATTGTATTGTTGTATTGTATTGTATTGTATTGTATTCATTTTTAGCCACAGTGGAAGTTATCCACGTGGAATTAGGGGTTGCTATTCACAGCGGATCTATACGAGGGTTTCGCTTTTGTTGAGCGCCACCCTTCTTCTTCTTTTTTTTCCCTGTACATACTCGATGCGTTTTGTTCACCTACGTCAGTGGTTTTGTCTACTGAATATTTCCAGGGGACATCTGCCTATTGCCGTGGGTTCTATAATGTGCGCTGAATGCATGCTGCACAGGGAATGTCGGTTTATCGTCTCATCTGAAAGACTAATGCCCAGACCACCACTGAGGTCTTGTGGTGGGGGGGAACTGGCCCAAACGTGGGCTCAAACCATGGACCTTTCGATTCCAAGTCGGGTACGCTATCCACTGTGTGTGTGTGTGTGTGTGTGTGTGTGTGTGTGTGTGTGTGTGTGTGTGTGTGTGTGTGTGTGTGTGTGTGTGTGTGTGTGTGTGTGTGTGTGTGTGTGTGTGTGTGTGTGTGCGGGGTGTGTGTGTGTGTGTGTGTGGCTCCTGTGTGTACTTCCTACCACCCATGCAGAAAGAAAGAGAAAAATTTTTTGCTTTATGTTCACATGCTGCTGTCAGTCACTGAGTTCATTTACCAATCATTTTTATGCCACGTATAAAATATAAACATACTAAAATCCAGGCAATAGCCTAACATCATCCTCCCGTCATTCAATACAATATGCGAGCTTTCATTCAATAAAAAAAAAAAAAAAAAAAAAAAAAGAAAACAGATGAAAAGAATCGATCAAATTACTTTAAATAGGCGCACTGTGTAACCAACACTGGTGACAATCAACAATCATCAATCGGACAGCGCAGTCATCAGTCGTGTGTTCCCAACTTGGTTACTACATTATCGGCGACATACAGTGGATGTCTGTGCCGTCCGTCGGTCACTTCGCGTCACAAAGGAAACGTGACATTGTTTCTAGGTTTTAGGACCTAGAATCTTGTCATCAAAAGCAATGGTCCGAATCCCTTTACAAAGACCTCTCTCATCCCATCCTCACATGAAAATCCCCCCCCCCCCCCCCCTATGGAGGGACCCCCCTCTTCATCCGTGCCCATTCTATGACATTGTCTTAAAAATGCAAAACCACAAGTTCGCCTGAGACTTTCACATGATAAGAGTCTCCCGAAAACAGTGCAAAGCGCCGCCTGTCGATAAGCAACAATAATCACTCGGCGGTTAGATCAGAGAGCAAAATCGTTCTGCCGTCAACAGTGTGACAAGATTTTGGGAACTTTCCAGCCATCAACCAAAAAACGAATAGCGGTTTCCCCGATTAATTAGCACGTCTCTCTCTCTCTCTCTCTCTCTCTCTCTCTCTCTCTCTGCGCGCGCGCGCACGCGCGCGCGCATGTGTGTGTGTGTGTGTGTGTGTGTGTGTGTGTGTGTGTGTGTGTGTGTGTGTGTGTGATGTGAGAGAATGAGTGTGTGTGTTTATATGTGTGACCCGAAAATGGAGTGTGGCTTCCTTAATGGAGGGATGAAAAAAAAAAAAAAACGGTCACACACACAAAACTCCACTCCTCTTGTTCGGTACGTAGGCGTGTTTCTTGCTTGTCTACACAGGGAGTGTGCGCAGGAGTCTAGCCTGCGTAGCAGAAGTGTGTTTGTGTGTGTGTGTGTGTGTGTGTGAGAGAGAGAGAGAGAGAGAGAGAGAGAGAGAGAGAGAGAGAGAGAGACAGACAGACAGACAGACAGACAGACAGACAGACAGACAGAGAGGAGGGGTGGGAGGCGGGGGTGAGAGGGGTTTATTGCAAAAAAATGTTTTAAAAAGAGGTTATTTCTTTGATCAATTCCTGAAAGAATCAGTACCGAAAGGAATTATTTCATAAGTATCATACAGCCACGGTTTTCTCTGATCAGTTTCAAAAGCAAACCGATACTGAGAGGAAACGTTGCAAAAAATATCACCGAGTTTCTGAAAACAAATCGGTACTTTCTTGTTGGCGGAAAGACAACTTAACAGCCCCTCCAACCCTCCTTACGGTATTAATATATTGCAGCCCCCCTCCCCCCCCCCCCCCCCCCCTTTTTTTTTTTTTTTTTTTTTTTGTCTGCAAGTGAGCCAGGGAAATTCGCACACAGTGTTCACAGAATAGATGTCTGCGGAGTGCTGAATGAAACTTTGAAGGTAAGATGTGTGATCTATCCTTTTCTTCTAGCTTTAGATTTAATATTATTTGAATTCTTATTTACTCCTCCTTATGGTTTATTATATTTGTTTAACAATTCATTATTTTTTTCGATTTACTGTCATTTTTTTTTCAGTGGGGAGTGATGTGAGCAACAGACATTTCTGATTTATTAATGGGATCAGCAACATGTGGGAAACTGAAATAAAAGAGTTGAATACAGTACTCTCTATGGTGGATGTCCAGTTTGCTCTGTAACGATTCGTCGTTTCCGACTGCCATTTTCCAGATTCCGATGTAAGACAAACAGTTTAAATATCCTTGCGCCGTAATTTTTTTTTTTTTAATTTGGACCTTACAATATTCCTATTTTGCTGATTCGTGTACTTACACACACACACACACACACACACACACACACACACACACACACACACACAACATAAAGTGAGAGAGAGAGAGAGAGAGAGAGAGAGATGTTCAATGTTCAATAACAAACAGCAATAACCAAACCATTCTGTCTGAAAGAAAACTATACAGATGTAATAGTGTTACAGTGTGTACAGAGCAGTCCACTCATGCACCTTGCCCTCAGTTTCCCAAGGTGCTAATGCAGTGCATGTAGGACCTCCTACAAGGGCTACACCGCATTACTACGAAGGA
>JADBJO010003221.1:143460-180960 GCA_016801955.1 Conus betulinus
ATCAGACCAAAGCGCTGGTTAAAGACGAATACGCCCAAAGGGCTGGTTAAAGACGACATACGCCCAAAGGGCTGGTTAAAGACGACATCAGACCAAAGGGCTGGTTAAAGACGACATAAGCTCAGAAGGATGGCTAATGCTCACATGGACGGTGACGGATATTTCATTTTACTTTGTGTTTCTCTGCTGATCAGTTACTCAGAGTAGCTTTTTCACTGAATTACTGACTAATTGTCGACTGCAGCGCGCGCGTGTGCGCGTGTGTGCGTGTGTGTGTGTGTGTGTGTGTGTGTGTGTGTGTGTGTGTGTGTGTGTGTGTGTGTGTGTGTGTGTGTGTGTGGGGGGGGGGGGGGGGGGGGGGGGGAGGGACAGACAGATAGACAGACAGACATGATGGGGAGATTCTGAACGAACACGGTGGAAAGGCAGGGAGGCAAAAGGGGAGGGGACTAGAGAAAAGCGCGGATTTTTATCGCGTAATCAACTCCTCTGTGTGTGTGTGTGTGTGTGTGTGTGTGTGTGTGTGTGTGTGTGTGTCTATCTGTCTGTCTGTGTCTCTGTGTGTGTGTGTGTGTGCGCGCGAGCGCGCGCGTGCGCGCAGGTGCGTGCTTGCAACAGTACTTTTACATGCATGCGCGTGCGCAGGCGCCGGTGTGTGTAGGCAATATTTGTATCCAGACTCTTTTTTGTTTCATTAACATTGTATCGCTCCCACAAATTTTGTCGTATGAACGAAAGCAGGGACCCCCCGTGTTGACACAACCGATCTGTATGGGTTCAGTTAAACGCACAAAAATGGATGTGAAAGAAGGACGGGTGAGTGAGCGCGCGCGCGCGCGCGCGGGGGGGGGGGGGGGGGGGGGGGGGGGGCAGCTAATCTGTGCTATCCCCAGCACCACTGATGGTAGTAGTGGGCAGGCAGACCAGCCAAGCGACGCACCATGCCGGGGCACGAACCCCGGACACAGAATCGGCCCCGTGAAACCCTAGCAAGGCCTCCATTTTAGCGTCTGAGTGCCAAAAACTGCTCTGGGCCCGTTTCCGCCCTCTCTCTGCTGCTCTCAGCCTGTCTCCTCAACCCCTCAGCCCTGTCTCCTCAACACCCCTCGCCTTCCTGTACCCTGTGTGTCACCTTACCGCCCCTCGCCTTCCTGTACCCTGTGTGCTTGTGCGCGTCACCTTACCGCCCCTCGCCTTCCTTTATCCTGTGCACCCCTCGCCTTCCTTTATCCTGTGCACCCCTCGCCTTTTCCTGTACCCTGTGTGCGCGTCACCTTACCGCCCCTCGCCTTCCTTTATCCTGTGCACCCCTCGCCTTCCTGTACCCTGTGCACCCCTCGCCTTCCTGTACCCTGTGCACCCCTCGCCTTCCTTTATCCTGTGCACCCCTCGCCTTCCTTTATCCTGTGCACCCCTCGCCTTCCTGTACCCTGTGCACCCCCTCGCCTTCCTTTACCCTGTGCACCCCTCGCCTTCCTGTACCCTGTGCACCCCTCGCCTTCCTTTACCCTGTGCACCTCTCGCCTTCCTGTACCCTGTGCACCCCCTCGCCTTCCTTTCGCCCCTGTGCACCCCTCGCCTTCCTTTACCCTGTGCATCCTTCGCCGTCCTTTACCTTGTGCGCAGGCGAAGCGCTGAAGTGCAAAGTTTTTGTGTTTTTTGTTCCTTTTTTTTTTAATTTATTGTTATTACTTTTTTTTTTTGGCCCGTTCCTCTTTCTGTGTCTGTCTGTCCGCTCATTCACTGGAAAGATGGGCGGGTGTTCCCTTCCCTACGAAACGATCGATACGCTTCGTGGTGACATCTTGAGGACCGTAGGAAAGACCCACTGCTCGCAGGTCCACTAAAATTTCGAGCTTTCAAGCCAGTAGAAGCTGAGAGGGGACCTAACTTACATCTGCGCAAGGAATGGGACAGTTGAGGGGGAGGGGGGGAGGGGGGGGGGGGGTAGAGGTGGGTCATGAGGCGCTGCAGACAGCTGACTACAGCTGATGGGCCAGAGGCCATAGGCTGGAGGATGGAGCAACCACCCTGGGTACTGATGGAGTTAGAACAGCCTGGGTGGTTGACCTGGTTGCATGGGGGCCGGAATAGCTCAGTGGTAGAGCGCCGGACTCGTGATCTTGGGGTTGCCGGTTCGAGTCTCCTCCGGCCGTATCGGTACAAGGGGATTTTTCCCTCGGAGTTAACATTGGTTCTGACTCCATTTCCCATACAGTCCTTCGAATGAGACTATAATAGTATAAACCGAGGTTCCGTGTGTGTGAACGCACGCATAACATCTTGCACACACGTCAAATCCCATCACCAACTTTCGGAAGAGAAGGCCAGTTTGGCCGTTGGTATGGATGACACGTTACACATAGCATACATCTTCCCCGAAGTTGAAGTATGGCTGCCATAATAGCGGGATGAAAAAAAAAAACGGTCATACACACAAAACTCCATTCCCTTTGTTGGGTAGATGTGATTAATCCTTGCCTTTCTTTTCAGGGGGTGTCCGCAGGAGTATCAGCCTGCGTACGCAGAAGACGACGACGAAGTCCTGGTTGTCTGTTCATGGGCTGTGACAGTGTGGAGGAACAGGCAGGTTCACGGCGCTTTATCCTGCCCGGCTGGTTCTTTACACAGCGTTTTACAACCCGCTCGACAAACAAGGGGGACTCCCCCGCTCCACCCCCGCATGCACACACGTTCATTCTCTCTCTCTCTCTCTCTCTCTCTCTCTCTCTCTCTCTCTCTGTGTCTCTGTGTGCGCGCGCGCACGCGCGCGCGTGCGCACACGCGGTGTGTATGTGCGTGTGTGTGTGTGTGTGTGTGTGTGTGTGTGTGTGTGTGTGTGTGTGTGTGTGTGTGTGTGTGTGTGCGCGCGCGCGCGTGCGACAGAGAGGTGTGTATGAGAGAGTGTGTGGTGAGTGTGTGTGTGTGTGTGTGTGTGTGTGTGTGTGTGTGTGTGTGTGTGTGTGTGAGAGAGAGAGGGAGAGAGAGTGTGTGTGTGTGTGTGTGAGAGAGAGAGAGAGAGAGAGAGAGAGAGAAATTTATCTAGAAGAGTCATAACTGCGCTTCGACAAAGCGAGATCAACAGGCGCCCGAAGATAAAACTTAGGCTGAAACAATTAGATCTTTTTTACCAATGCCAGAGTGAACACTGTCCAGCTTTCGCCATAAAGGTTTCTCCACACAACAAATGTGCACTTTCGCACGATTCTGTCCTCCTCCTCCCCCCCCCCCCCCCTCTCTCTCTCTCTCTCTCTCTCTCTCTCTTCTATCAATGACCTACCAATGGTTTCATATTTCTAGGCCTCTGTGTGTGTGAAGTATGATCATGTGCTCATACGTTTTTTTTATTCATCGTTAAATATAATGTTTTAATGTTCCAGAAACCGTCAAGTGACATTAGCAACATTATAAGTTTGACTGTGTAGTCTTTAACAATACGTTTCCTTTCACACACACACACACACACACACACACACACACACACACACACACACACACGCACGCACGCACGCACACATGCACGCACGTACGTGCGCGCGCGCGCGCATTGTATTTCCCATACCATATCGTAATCTAGTTTCTTTTGTCCGTACTGAATGAATTGTGCGGCGTTGCTTCGTTTTGTTTTTGTTCTGTTCGTTTGTTTGTTTTTTTCCTTTTTTTTTTCTTTTTTTTTTGGGGGGGGGGGGGGGGGGGGGGGGGGGGGGTCAACACCTGAGGGAGTCTGTCTGGGCGAAACGGTTTCTATGTGTCTCTTTTTTTTCTGTCGAGATGTGTGTGTTTGTGTGTGTGTGTGTGTGTGTGTGTGTGTGTGTGTGTGTGTGTGTGTGTGTGTGTGTGTGTGTGTGTGTGTGTGTGTGTGTGTGTGTGTGTGCCCTGGCGCGCGTTTTACTCTTCAGTAATGAGGAAAAAAAAGTAAAATCAATCAATTTCTCACTCATTATGACAATGATTTGGCAAAGATTTATGTTCAAGAAAAACAACAAAACAAGAACAAGAACTAAAGGTAGGATGGGGAGAGTGGGGGTGGGGTGGGTGGAGGTTGGGGAGGGGGGGGGGGGGTGGAGTATAACACGACGACGCGCTTCACTGATGGCTGATAATGGCGAACAAACCCCTTCATGATGACGGCCCATCGTCAGCTTTTCTCTCCTCATCCACGTCACATTCTCCATATTTTCTGATGTACATGAGCCGAGAGATACACTGCCCGCAAATCAGTGGTATTTTCACCACCACGAAATCAGCCACAATCTAAATGTCCCCCAGACAGCAAGCCGACGGCATACTTAAGAAATGGGGGGGAAGGGGGGGGGGGGGGGGGGGGGGGGGGGGGGGGGTACCAAAATACGATAGGTACCAAAAAGGCAACTCACCAAGCAAAAATAATAAATAAATAAAATAGATAAATAAATAAATAAATGAAATATCTATAGACGCACACAAAAAAAATCAGAGATAAGAAAAACAACAGACTCGGAAAAATATTAATGACAAGAATGAAGCCAGGTACCCAGTCATCATCAACTCATCAAAAAATGTAATGAGACTGGTACCCGGCAATTTTGTCCGGCGATCTCCTCAGCTGCTTCATCGAGTGCCGAGAGTGGGTACCACGTTGGTGGATCCAGTAAACGATACACAGGGGGTAGAACATGGAAATCACATCAAACACCAACAGGCACCCCCGTAAGGAGTAACGTAAAAAAACAAATGAGTCTGGATCAGGTCGACTGATGCGTGTTCTCTCCTCATGGTCCAAAGACGTTAACGCATGTGTACATACAATAGTAACGACAGCAAATAAAAATGAAAATAAGGAAGTAAAAGGAAACTGCTTGTCCCGATGTTAAAGAAATCCATCGATGCTGCCAAGAAGAAGTGTCAATATTCCGACAGCTATGTTGTTCAGTAGACTTAAACCTTGTCCGATTATCACGTCTACGTGGACAGTGCCCAATGATTGAATAAAATAAATAAATAGATTGTTCTTCCGTTTCCATAGAGATGTAATCCTATTTGTTGATCAAATAAACATATGAAACACGTTAGTATAGGGGAGTACGTACATACACACTTACATGCCTACATACATCTCTCTCTCTCTCTCTCTCTCTCTCTCTCTCTCTCTCTCTCTCTCTGTCTGTCTCTCTGTGTGTGTGTGTCTCCCCCCTCTCTCTCTCTCTCTCTCTCTCTCTCTCTATATATATATATATATATATATATATATATATATCATGCTAAACAATTCAGTAGTGGAGGAAAACAAGTGTAGACTAACAATTCTTCCGTCATTACTTTAATGACTTGGCAAAGATTGACATTTCTTGAAAATGAAAAAAAAAGGTGGGGGTGGGGGGGGGGGGGGGGGGGACGGGAGGGACAGGAAGAAAATGAGAAAGCATAAAATATGAGTCAAAACCCTTCATTAGCAGCATAGGGAAACCATCATAATCCTTCCTCGAGACAGGCCTATTCATATCGCTTGGTCCTTGGCCTTTCGTCCGCTGGATCGGACTTATCGGGGAGACACGACTATATACACATGTATGTATGTATGTATGTATGTATGTATGCGTGCGTGTCTGCGTGCCTGCGTACGTGCATGTATGCCTGCATGCATGCGTGTATGTATGTATGTATGTATGTATGTATGTATGTATGTATGCATGCATGCATGTATGTATACATGAAACGTGTAATAACACTTGTAACAGAAATGTCAAACAAAAACAAAAAAAAAAGAAAAATGTATTATTAGATTCGCTGTTCTCTGGCGCTCTCATCCAGACACACATGCAAGTCGGGGTCAGCCGAACAGAATAACTAAATGACAAAGCTGGAAGACTGGCCGACTGGTTAGGAGAACGATTGGCAAGGTCGGGGGATTTGTTAAGATCCAAGGTTCGATGATCAGGGGATCTGTGGATCCGGAAGCTTTCGGATTCTGCAGGAAGTCCATATATAGACAGAGCCACGAACGTTAGACTCCACTGAACTAAACTGCTTCTTCTGTGTGATCAATACTGCCCGTTGTCCGCAGCTTTCATTCCGTTCTAAAGAAGAGGGGGTAGGAGGGGGGAGGGGGGTGCGCGGGGAGGGGGGGGGGGGGGGGGGGGGGGGGGGGGGATTTTCCACAGGAAAAAAAAGGCGCGCACACTTGTCTGTGTGTGTGAGCATGTGTGTGTGTGTGTGTGTGTGTTGTGTGTGTGTGTGTGTGTGTGTGTGTGTGTACGTACGTACGTACGTGCGTGCCTGCGTGCGTGCCTGCGTGGGTGTGTTTGTGTGCGTGTGTATGTATGTGTGTGTGTGTGTGTGTGCGCGCGCGTATGTATTTATGTATGTATGTGTTTTGTGTCTATGCATGTTTGCACGTGTGTGTGAATGCATGTGCATATGTTTTAACGGACAAGGTATGGAACATTAAGGAAATTATTCTGCACCAGGCAGGACGGGGACTGCTGTGTCGAAGTCCAAGACCGAATGGACGGTGACAGTGCTCTGAGTGAGCGGACTTTTGGATTGTAGCAGAATGATACAAGATGTCAGTTTTTTTTTGTTTTTTTTGTTTTTTTTTTGTACTCCCAGTTCTTATAAAACAGGGAGTATTTTAGAATGGGAATGAAGAAATGCTGTGTGTGTGTGTGTGTGTGTGTGTGTGTGTGTGTGTGTGTGTGTGTGTGTGTGTGTGCGTGTGTGTGTCCGTCCGTGGTCAAAATTTGTTCCACTCGCTCCAGACACAAAACTACTTGGAGGATCTTTATGAAAATTTGTAGGTATGTTCATTATCGATCACGGATGATGCCCGATGTTTTAGTTTACCGTTATAGCCGTTACTAACGGCTGTAACGGCCTGTAACGGTATTTTACCGTTATAGCCGTTAGTAACGGCTGCAACGGCCTGTAACGGTTTTTTTTTTTTTTTAATTCTTTATGGAATATCTCAGGTGGAATATCTCGGGTGGAGCGCGTTTTCATAAAACAGTAAGGTTAGTGGAAACGTTAAGGGCGAGCGCCAGGAACACTGCAAAACAAAACGAAACGAAACAAAACAAAACACAAACAAACCCACCCAGAGAGCAACACTGAATGTGCTTGTCTACTAACGCCTTCGATTTTCCACGAATCTACATCAGAACCTGGCGTCTATTGTCAATAAGTAACACACAATATGGGTCAGCAACAAAAACTGCAACGATAACAATGAAAACAGACTTGAAAACAAGGAGGGACCTTGTAGCTTTTGCAAATTTTTGTTATTGTAGCTTTTTGCAAAATATTCGTGGTGTTGTCTCTTTTTTTTCCCCTTGCTTATTTGTTTATCATTTGGAAACAATGATCAAAAAGGGGTTGTTTGATTGTTTGTTTTGTTTTTTTAATTCCACAACGGCTACAGAATATATGACTTGGAATAACTATCGCAGAAACAAACTGAACTGATTGACGAATATTGATGAAAATACGACAAAGTCGAAGCAACAACGCGCGCATAGGCCTACACTGTGCTGTTCAGATTATTGACAACGAAGAAACAAGAACCTCCGATCGAAACTTTCGTGCAACTAGACATTTAATTCATGTTACTTCGATTTAAAGAATGTTTCTTAAAACTTCAAGATGAAAGTTCATATTTCAAAAGAGTCCGTATTTACTGGTGATGATTAACATGGTAAACATGTTGAAATGGACTTTTTTTTTAAAGTAAAAGACACTTTAGAAGAAAAAAAAAACTTGGCCGTGTCTACTACAAAGTTTTATTTGTTTACCTTAATAGGCGACCGATGATGTTAACTACCTAAGCTGCATCAACGCCATCAAAGAAAAGATTTGAAAAAATATTTATAAACATTGAAAAGAATGATAATAAAACTGAGAGTAAGCCACTGAAAACCATAACGGTTGTCAACAAGGACAAAAAGAAAAAAAAAAAGCATGCATGATTATCACTTCCAACAGCATACTGTTAGAAAACCCTTGTGTACAACCTTTCAGCACATGGCAAACTAAACTGAGTAATGTAATAGAATGGCAATCGGTTTTGAAGAAAGTCAAAATATTTTAACAAAGAAAATTAAAATGTTTGGGTCTGAAAACTTGCCTCCAGCCCCTAGCTTCAAACCCTCTGCTTACGAGAATAAATGGTGTTAACAATGAAAAGTGTGGGCCTAACGTCTGTCTAAACGAGGACAGTACAGTTCATCATTATTTCACTGTAGCTTTAAGTCGAGCTTTACGGTTTGTGTGAAAGACGCAACTGACCATGTCTATGGCTTTGTCAGGTTTTACAGTGCTCATGTTGGGAGTATAAAAAAAAAAAAAAAAAAAGTAAAAATTGTGTAGGCTTTGCCTCTCATGTTGACGTCCTTTTGTTTGACACAGGTGGAAGTAAAAATAAAAAAAAAAAAAAAAAAAAAAGAAAAAAAGGGATGTATTATATCTTTTATGTTGTCCGCAATGACTAAAGTATGTTCTTTCAGAATCAAACAAATTAAACTCAATAATTTTTTTTTCTTTGAGGGAAATGAAACAAAGAAGGTCAATATTGAACAATATGTAAACTGTCGGGAAGGCCATCACGATGATTTTTTTTTAAAAGATGAGAACACTATTCAGCTTTCATTGAATAGTTTCGGAGAAAAAGTGGTTAATTTCTAACGCAACGCAACGTAAAAAAATAAGATGAAAGCATGTTACACACACACACACACACACACACACACACACACACACACATATATATATATATATATATATATATTTTTTTTTTTTTTTTTTTTTTTTTTTTAATCCATCTATAGATGAAGAGAGCTGCTCGCCAAAGCTATAAAATTTGCCAACAAATACACTGAAATATCAGGGTTAGAAATGGAAATCATTTTCCATACAAAGAAAACTTTAGTCCACAGCAAAAACGAGACTTGGACCAAGAACACCAGGAAAAGTTCAACTTTTGATGTCACTATGGGATCGTATGATGGTGCCGAAACCTGCGAACTTGTCGGACTATTCATGCTATCTAACATTCAAAATAAACTTGGAAAACAAATTGGACTGCACAGAGATGATGGCCTCGCTGCACTGAGG
This sequence comes from Conus betulinus, assembly GCA_016801955.1. Classification (NCBI taxonomy): domain Eukaryota; kingdom Metazoa; phylum Mollusca; class Gastropoda; order Neogastropoda; family Conidae; genus Conus; species Conus betulinus. The sequence continues at coordinate 152,545 of JADBJO010003221.1, forward strand.
ATAGCCCTAGAAACATTGAAAAAATAAAAAAAGAGATTGTGCAAAATCTTCCACCAAAATTTAAAAATCACCACAGAAGCTAACAAAAAGATAGTGAATTATTTAGACATCACGTTAGACCTCAACCAACATACATACATTTAAACCATACAAAAACCAAATGACACACCTGTTTATGTAAATATCAAAAGTAATCACCCACCTTCCATACTCAAAACGATACCTACAGGCATAAACAAGAGATTATCTAATCTGTCATGTAATGAAACAGTATTTAATAACACTGCAGCTGAGTACCAAGAAGCGTTACACCAAAGTGGCTACAAATTACACTATGACCCAGGAAATGATATGAGCAGACACAAGAAGAACAGGAAAAGGAAAATCATATGGTACAACCCCCCATACGATGGAAGAGTTAAAAAAACGTTGGGAAAGAATTCTTTAAAATTCTGACATCTTCTTTCCCAAAACAGCACAAGCTGTTTAAGATATTTAACAGGCACAACATCAATTATCATACTCATGTATGCCGAATCTCAAAAACATCATTGATTCAACCAACAAAACGAAAAAACAGTGCAGAGACAAACGAGGGTGAAGAAAGGAAATCTTGCAACTGTACCAAGAAACAACAGTGCCCTCTAAACAATAAATGCCTCCACAGCAATATTGTATATCAAGCCACTGAAAAATCAGAGAACGCTGAAGAAACATATATAGGTATCACTGAAAACCAATTTAAAACTAGATATGCAAATCATAAACAGTCATTTAACAAAGAAAGATACAAAAATCAAACTGAATTGAGTAAATACATTTGGAAACCCAAAGATAAAAAAATAGACTACAACATATCCTGGAAAATCTTAAAAAAGCTGCTGCATCATATAATAACATTTCAAAAAGATGTAATTTATGCCTAACAGAAAAAATATATGATCCTGTGCAAACCAAAATTAGCAACCCTAAACACTAGGATAGAAATGGTTAACAACTGCAGACACACAAATGGAAGTTCCTATCAGCGAGCAGAAAAAAAAAAAAAACACACATGAAAAACACTGACCGCACGTGATGGCAGACAGCGAACACGTATATAAAAAAAAAACACCGACAACACCGACCCCCCATACCCTGACGACTGCACCAGCAAGAAACAGCGCTGTAGGTTTTACCGCTTACATTTTAATCAAAGTTTTAACAGAATATATATATATATAGAGAGAGAGAGATGGATAGATATGAATAAGACGCCACTTAAATCTATGTCAGTCGGTGTCCCTATTTCAGCACGGGATATAACGTGAACAAGCATATCGTTGCGTTTAGAAAAGTTTACACAGCACCAACAGAGAGGTGGTTCATTAACGGGAAGAAACGGCCACCTTTTTCAACTGTTATAACTATCTTTGTTTCTATTTTACTCTATCGATTTTAAAACACCGGATAATTTAGAGTATGCAGAGGCGGGGGGTCACTTTACTGAAATAAATTAACGTGTTCAGTGTACAAGACGCTGTTTTAGTACAATCCGACTGAACGGAAAACAGACTGCCTTTCAAAACATATCAAATGTTGTTGCAGGTATATTCGAGTGATTGAAAACAGTGGGTTTTCGGTGTTCATGAGACACTCCATTGGATGGCTGTGGGTTTGTATGGTAGGATCAAGGCATTGAAATACAAAGTGTTTGCATACATTCCCAGCGGATATTCAATACAGTGACAGATTCTATGGCACGATATACATAATCTAGAAAATTGTAAAATGTATCTTTTGCTGCATGTTTTATTTATCTCATATTGATCGACATTTAAAAAAAGACTGAGGTTTGGTGTATTAGACTAGCAAAACCACGCCATCGATATAACATAGTTTCAGAAATACTATGGTATTTTTGTTGTGCAGAACTGCTTGGTGTATGCCTATCAGATATAGCAAACCCACACCATCGATATAAACAAAGTTTCAGGAAAGAAAAAAAAAAAAAAACTATGGTATTTTTGTTGTGTAGAACTGCCAATGATGACGTAACACTCTTTTCTCCCCTTCGTAGAAACTTCCCTTCATCCAATGTTTCACAAACTACAACAGGCATAATCATAACCACATAAGATTGTGCAAACATACGACAGTCAAGTATGCAAGCTTCTAAACGTGACTGAAGTGCCCGTAACAAGCTCTAGAAATACATATCCATCTCTGACTAATTCATAATACATCTTCATCTTTTTTCTACGTTGCATTAGAAATGAACCACTTTTCTCCGAAATGATTCAATGAAAGTTGTATAGCGTCTTTTTTTTTTTTTTTTTTTTTTCAATCATTGTTACGGCTTTCTCAACAGTTTACACGTTGTTCAAGGGGTTATCCTTGTTTCATTTCCCTCAAAACAAGAATAAAACAGAAAAAAAAACCCGAAAATGGTATCGGCTATAATTTGCTTGATTCTAGAAAGAGCATACTTTAGTTACGGACCAATACAAAAAAAAATGTATATAATGATTCAGTTTTAAATCGATTGTCTATTTTTGTCTGTAAAGCACTAAATATTCGATTGCATTTTATACCTAGGTAAATAGTTGTTTTCTGAACAAAATGTTAATTGTTACTAACTCATCTATGGGCCAGGGGCTTGACGTTGAAATATGCTTTACTCTCTCTCTCTCTCTCTCTCTCTCTCTCTCTCTCTCTCTGTCTCTGTTTATCTGTCTGTCTGTGTCTCCCTGTGTGTGTGTTGTGTGTTGTGTGTGTACGCAAGTGTGTGTGTTGTGTGTTTGTGTGCGTACGTAAGTGTGTGTGTGTGTGTGTGTGTGTGTGTGTGTGTGCGCGCGCGCGCGCGCGCGTGCGTGCGCATGCGCGTGTGTGCGTGCGTGCGCACGTGCGTTCATCTCTCTCTCTCTCTCTCTCTCTCTCTCTCTCTCTCTCTCTCTCTCTCTCTCTCTCTCTCTCTCGTCTCGGGGCTCTGTTATATCTGTCTGTCTGTGTCTCCCTGTGTGTGTGTGTGTGTGTGTGTGTGTGTGTGTGTGTGTGTGTGTGTGTGTGTGTGTGTGTGTGTGTGTGTGTGCGCGCGCGTGCGTGAGCGTGCGTGCGTGCGCACGCGCGTTCGATCCCTGTCTCTCTCTCTCTCTCTCTCTGAATTACCTGTTATTTTTATCTTGTTTTGTTTGTGTGCTTTACTCTCTCTTAGGCCACTCCCCTTTTACCATCATAAAGTATTTGTATAATGTGGTACGTCGTCTGTTCATTTCTCTCAATGTTATCATAATAATCATCATCATTATCATTTCTGCTGTATGTTTCGTTTGAGAACATTTAATGGTTAATTACACAATTCAGTTACGATTCAGTCACGATTCAGTCTTTTCTGGGAATATACGCAAACACCTTGTATTTCAATGCCTTGATCCTACCATACAAACAAACCCACAGCCTTCCAACAGAGTGTCTCATGAACACCCGAAAACCCACTGTTCAATCACTCGAATATACCTGCAACAACATTACATATGCTTTGACTGGCAGTCTGTCTTTCGTTTCAGTCGGACTGTACTACGCCAGCGTCCTGTACACTGAACATGTTATTTTTACATCAGCAAGGTAACGCCTCGCCTCTGCATACTCTAAATTATCCGGTGTTTTAAAACCAACTTCCCAGCAGTTGTTCAGAACACAGAAATTGCTGTGCTGTGTAAACATCTTCAAAAGCAGCGACGACGCCGAGCTGAGAAGGAAAAAAAAATACACACAGAGATATCTATCACGTTTTTTTTTTTTTTTTTTTTTTTCAATTTTTTTTTTAGTGTCCATTTCTTCCCATTAATCAACAGACAAAATCAAGCTGGACTGCAGTACGTAAACCCCAACCAGTCCTCCCCTTTGGTTTTCATACAATTGCATATATTTTTTCAAATATTGATGCATCTTCTATCTATTCTTTTTTTTTCGCGGTATACGCTAAAGTAAAGACCTCGGGGACTGAGAGAGAGAGAGAGAGAGAGAGAGAGAGAGAGAGAGAGAGAGAGAGAGAGAGAGAGAGAGAGAGATGATGATGATGATGATGATGATGATTGATGAACAAAATGATGACAAATAATCAATTGATGTATACAAAAAAATGGGCTGAAAGAAGAAGGATAGAGGTAGAAATGACCGTAACCTAATAGAAATGTAACCTAACAATTAACAATCAAAATGTTCTCAAACACACAACAGAAATATAATTATAATTATAATCACAATGATGAGAAATGAAAGAGCAGTTCTACATGTAAATATTTCATGGATGGTAAAAGGGAGTGAACTAAGAGAGAGTAAAAATACAAGCAAAAACAAAACAAGAGAAAAATAACAGATAATTCAGGGACAGAGAGAGAGAGAGGGGCGTGCACACACACACACACACACACACACACACACACACGCGCGCGCGCGCGCGCGCGCGCGCGCGCGCGCTTACATCACTTCACACACACACACACACACACACACACACACACACACACACACACACACACAGAGGAGAGACTGACAGACAAAAACAGAAAGACAGACAGAGACAGAGACAGAAAATAAACAGAGAGAGAGAGAGAGAGAGAGCCAAACTAACAAACATTTCAATGTCAGGATTCTGGCCCATAACACGAATGAATAACAATCAACATACAGTTCACAAAACAAATATTTACCTACACATAGATTATATTTGAATAATCAGTGCTTTAAAGACAAACCAGCGATCGATTTATAACAGAATCGTTACTGTTTGACATAAGGGTGTAGATTTTGAGCATCGATGAATTACGATAGTATTTGGCAAGAGCGTATGCACTTCTAATTTCAGTATACATAGGGCATAACAAAATAATAATAATAATAATAGTTTTTTGTAGTGTTCTCTCTCTCTCTCTCTCTCTCTCTCTCTCTCTCTCTCTCTCTCTCTCTCTCTCTCTCTCTCTCTCTCGATCAGCAATCGCTTCATATTTACAGATAATGAGAATTAGGGAAGACAGTCCCATCCCAATCTGGCAAAAACGCTCGTCGAATTCATATAATATTTATTTCTATTGACGCTCAGACATGGGCCCAGTGTCAGCGAGTGCTTTAATTGAGAATTAACAATTTTACATATTCATGAGAACCCGAAGAGTGGTGGGCGGTTTGGGGTGTAACAATAAAAAAAAAAATCGTGGTTTGGATTTTCTTGTAGACATTTTTACATTACCGACATGCGGGCCTCCCGAATCACATAATTATCCAAACCAAACTTTACAGTGTTATGAATTTTTACAGCCCATGCGGCATAGCTTGAACACTGTGGTGGAAACAGTATGTTGTTAGCTTTTCCGGATTTCTGCTCTCTCTCTCTCTCTCTCTCTCTCTCTCTCTCTCTCTCTCTATATATATATATATATATATATATATATGTGTGTGTGTGTGTGTGTGTGTGTGTGTGTGTGTGTGTGTGTGTGTGTGCGTGTGTGTGTGTGTGTACTAGTAAGCAGCCAGAAAAGAGAGAGAGATGGAAGTTTATTCATTATTGGCCATGGCCCTCATAAAAGGGTGCATGTAGACAAATATTACTCAGATCTGACAAACAACAACAACAACACAACCATAAATAAACCATTATAAATATTACACGTGCAACACGGATTCAACGCACGCCAACAGAAGGCGACTTACATGCTTTATGCCGGTATACTACTGACAAATTTCTATCATTTCCTTCATGCCCAAATGCCACGAGCAGTGTTAATCCGAACTGACTGGGGTTTTCACAGAATTCAAACGGTATTACTGTGCTCTTACGTCGTTCAAAACATGGCAACATGAAAACAAAAATGATTCATGAGAGAGAGAGAGAGAGAGAGAGAGAGAGAGAGAGAGAGAGAGAGAGAGAGAGAGAGAGAGAGAGAGAGAGAAGAAAAAAAAAATAAGCAGAAGAGGAAGTGGTTGAAGTCGAAGAAAAAGAAGTAGAAGAGGAAGAGGAAGAAGAAGCAGCTGGAATCAAAGAAGTCTATTGCTGACTCTTGGAGTGGCATATTAACTGACCACTAGAGTCGTTCACACTCCCTGATCACCGAAGTAAATGACCATCGGTTTACTCAACTGACCATTGGAGTGACTCACACGGAGTGACTCATAGGGAGTGTCTGACATCAACTAGCCATTTGAGTGACTCGCGCTTACTAACCACTAGAGCAGCTCACACCAACTGACCACTGGAGTGGTTCACACCTGCTGATCACAAAAGTGATTCGTATCAACTGATCACTAATGAGGCACCCTGATCACTGGAGCGATGCATGTTAACTGGCCCGCGGACTGATTAACTCTAGCTGATCCCTGGAGTGGTTTACGTAAGCATTTTTTTTTTTAACCACAAAATTTACTTTCATAATCTTAAATGACTTGTTCACTGATCACAGAAGCGACTCACGTTACTTGACCGCCGAGGTGACGTTGACCCACCGTGAGAGTGACTCGTGTGAACTGACCACTGCAGGGACTTGCATTAGCTTTCTACGGTGACTTCAGATATAGAGACTCCATTTCAAAAGTCGATGGGGTGGCGACTCAGAATAACCGCTGGTTCGACCCATTGACTGTTCGCGAAATGATGCGTCAGCGAACCCACCCAAAAGTGCGCTGTTGGCTTGACCAGAGTGACATATTGATAAACCGACGGGTGACAGATTGATTCGAGCACTGAAAGACGCATTTACAAACCAATGGTGACAGATTGATTCGAGCACTGAGAGACGCATTTACAAACCAATGGTGACAGATTGACTGAGCACTGAGAGACGCATTTACACACCAATGGTGACAGATTGACTGAGCACTGAGAGACGCATTTACAAACCAATGGTGACAGATAGACTGAGCACAGAGACACGCATTATTAACAAACCAATGGAGACAGAGAGAGACTACAGAGTAATACATTAACGAGTCAACGAGTGACATATTGACCGGCGTGGAACACCAGAGGTACAGGACTGCTTCACATGGCAAGTCATCACAGGGGCCTTCACACATGATGACACGTCATCACAGGGCCTTCACACATGACACGTCATCACAGGGCCTTTACACATGACACGTCATCACAGGGCCTTCACACATGACACACATCATCACCGGGCCTTCACACATGACACGTCATCACAGGGGCCTTTACACATGACACGTCATCACAGGGCCTTCATACATGACTCGTCATCACAGGGTCTTCACATGACACGTCATCACAAGGCCTTCACAGATGACACGTCATCACACAGGGCCTTTACACATGACACGTCATCACAGGGCCTTCACACATGACACGTCATCACAGGGTCTTCACATGACACGTCATCACAAGGCCTTCACACATGACATGTCATCACAGGGCCTTTACACATGACACGTCATCACAGGGCCTTCATACATGACTCGTCATCACAGGGTCTTCACATGACACGTCATCATCACAAGGCCTTCACAGATGACACGTCATCACAGGGCCTTCACACATGACACATCATCACAGGGCCTTCACACATGACACGTCATCACAAGGCCTTCACAGATGACACGTCATCACAGGGCCTTCACACATGACACATCATCACAGGGCCTTCACACATGACACGTCATCACTGGGCTTCACACATGATACGTCATAACAGGGCCTTCACACATGAACGAACCTCAACATTGACTCGTGCATTAACTGACCACAAGGGTAATAACACAAGTCAACAAAATGTTTTGGTCAGCCTTGTTATAAAACATGACAAAAAATCAACAAAATATATTGGTCAACCTTGTGTAATAAAAATGAAAAAAGAGCAAAATCTATTCGTCAGTCTTGTAATAAAAGATGACAAAAAAATCAACAAAATATACTCGTCAGCCTTGTAATAAAAAAAATGACACAAAATCAACAAAATATATTGGTCAGTCTCGTAATATTCCGAATACTTCGACAAGTACAGTTTCACATTGTCTTGAGAGCCTATGTTTGAATATCTGAGATGTCTTAATTGAGGATGTACACGCACGTGTTTATGTTTTTACGTGAAAGTGTATACGTATTTTGTTGACTTTAGCATCTTTCCTTGCCAAATCCACCTTTCCAAGCACGCCAGGTCCTGTTCGCTGTAGCTCTAGATTTATGTCATTTGCCATATTGCTTCTCCTGAGTAAAAATACTCGTTTCTATATTGGGGGGGGGGGGGGGGGGGGGGAGAGTCTTGCGCATGTATTAAGTTGTATGTTCATCACAGTCATGAACTACACAGGATCGAGTGACCGACAAACATATGTAACAAACAAGGATGGCTCACATCCTCTGACCACACTGACCAGCACCGGTCAACCGGAACCGGTCCAACAGGAAAGGCGTGCACTCCAGAAGACTCTAGTGTCAAACTCACCTCCCTTGTCCAGGTCCTCCGTGTCCTCCACGTCCACGTCTTCTCCGGCGTCTTCCCCTCCCTCTGCTTCTCCACCTTCTCCTTCTGCTGCGGGCACCAGCTCTCCAGCCAGTGCCCGGGGCGGGGTGACCGTGCCGGGGCCCCACAGAGGCCCCTGGGTCATGACGGGCAGGCCGGTTTCGGACACGCAGGCTCGGAGACCCAGCGCGATGGCGTCCTCCGCCGCCTGCTGCCGCTTGAGGGCCACCTGGGCCGCCATCACGCGCTGCCGCTCGGCGATGAGGTTGCACTTGGGGCACGTGCAGTCCTTGTAGGCGCAGTGCCGCTTGTGCCCCTTCAGCCCAGGACACCATGCCATGGTTCCGGCACCGGGCGCACTTGGGCTTCCGCGCGCCCTTCTCTGTCAACGGGTACAGCGCATGGATGCCGTTCATCATCTTCAGGGAACGCTGCTTCTTCTTCTCCTCAGGAAGGCGGTAATGTTTAGCTACGAAATAATGGACTGCTCGTGCACAACGTTCTCGGATGTCGCTGGAGGCTGTTGAGACTGTCAACGTTTTTTGAAAAAAAAAAAAATGAAAGAAAGAAAAAGAAGAAGAAACACAACGCTGTGAAAAGCGGGCAAACAAACACAATATGTTCCTCTCTCCACGGTAGTCCTATGCGACGGTTTTTTGTTTTGTTTTTGTTTTGTTTTTGTTTGGTGTTGTTTTGTTAAATTTTGTTTTTTATTTTTGGTTTAGTTTTCTGTGAGGAACGAACGGGTGGTGAGCAACACAACAAAAAAAAAAGGGGATGGGGGGATTATGTTCCCCCCAATGTATGTAGAGCAAGTTCAAAAGTCAGAAAAAATCCTTGTTCCTACTTTGACAAAGTTTCTTTTTTTTTTAACAAACCAAATGCTCTGTGCATTCTGTCTGTGACTGTCCAGCATACAGTTTGTATATTTTTTTTGTCCATGCAGTTAACAATTGTCTCTCTTTTTTTTTTTCTAGCAGCAACTCTGGAAGGAAGCATGCACATGTCATAAGCATCTATTTTCCAGTTCAACACATCCCTGCTCTGGGCTCTCACCTGTTAAGTGAGTGGATCTGGTTGTACTGACCAGCAGATAAGCCTACAGGTAAACACTGTCAGCTCTGGCACGTCTAGGGACGGGTGATACAGTGATGGTGTTCAGGCTGTTTGAGACGAGGCCTTCGAGGAAGGAATCAAGCTGATCATCTTGCCGCCGTCCAGCGACCGGAGGTTTTCACATCTGTCTGTGTGGGTGGTGAAACAGAAATGTATGCGAGTTTATCCATGACTAAACACACAGAAGAAAACCCAAAACTCAAAGTCGCAAATGTCACACTTCGCAGAGCCTTTAGGGAGTATCTTCAGCTTAGACACGTGTATTCTTTCTTGTTCACGCGGGCCGAACTAAGTGTTTTGAACAGCAGTTTAATTCACGCCACTGAACTTAGATGTCTGCGCCCGTACAGACAGTGATGCCCGAACGATCGATGAAAGGTCACCACTGTGCAGGTAAGAGCACTGGTCAAAGTGATGGTCAATGAGAAACCTCCAACGCGTTGCTCAGTAGTTTGTCGACTTGGATTCCTACTGCCAAAGCCAAGCTGCTCGCAGCTCTCCCCAAATCACTGCATACACATGATACAGACTTCGGGACACTAACACGGCGGCTGGTCTTCAGTTTGTTTCTCAGCAGCAGCAACAACAACAACAACAAGACTGGTCATCAGTTTTTGTTCTGAACAAACACCAACAGCGCCAAAGCCGTATCAAGGTGCACGCTACCCGGCTGACGGGACCAGACATGAGGACGCAGAGCGGGTGTGTCCCCTCCTGGGTACCTCCACCGGCCAGACTGCTCTCTGGTCTTTCACTTCTCACGCCGCTGCCATGTCAGTTCGTGTTACCTTGTTCCCGGCGCTCAAAGACAACTTTATCGCGCTCCAGGAAAGTTCCCCGGCCTAAAGAACGCCCCCTAGACATACCGCTTCCACAAGAAACAGTTTCGCTACTTTCCTAGAAACGGTTCCTAATCGGTTGATTGGCAGGTGACACACCCCCTTGTAGCCACGCCCCCACCCAGCACGCGCCTGTGCGGGATTGGCTGCCGCGACTATCAAACACAGCGACGGGCCCAGTTGCTGTTTCCACGGCTGCTGGCGCGTGTCAGGGGGGGGGGGGGGGGTGGCCACAGACGTCGGCCTGTGCTGACGGCTGCCAGAGGTTCGTTGTCCTGCCGAAAATGGTTCTGGCTGCCACAGGGCCCGTTCCGCGTGTTGGTTGTTTCCACAACGCAGTCAGTTTGCACTTTGATGTGCGTTTCGCGCCCTCACTACTGTATCGGTGCTTTGGCTGATGACCATGGTTTCCAATGAGTTTGATTTTTTTTTTTTTTTTTTTTTTTTACTTTGGATGAAGTTATTCAGTCCTACAATACTTTCGTGGGCAAAGTATTCCATAAGTGTCACACTGGTTTATGTTTAGACCATTTCACTGTGTCAGCGTTTTCAGTCATCACCATGTTTCCGACTGAGTTGGATGTTTCAAAATAATGCTCAGTCATATAAGGCTTTCGGCGCGAAAAGAACGGACATAATCCCATCCTTTGTCTTTCTTTTCTTTTTTTTTTTTTTTTTCAGAACAAGGACATGCTATCCAGACGGCGGCCAGCAATAACATTTTTTTTTAAGTGTTATAGTTGCAAATAATACTGAACGGCAGCAAACTCAGTTTAATTCCTAAGTCTGGTTTTCACACATTCAAATGTATGTACCACGAAGTCACTGATGCAAATTTCTACATGCAGTTAATGTTGCCCAATCAAGCGAGGAGGCTGCGTCGTGGCTACCAATAAATAAAATCTAAAGAAAAAACAAAAAAGAAAAAAAAAAAGAAAAAAAAAAAAGAAAGAAAGAAAGGAGACGGGACATGCAGACATATAAAGCTCGTGTGCACGTTTTTAGGCAAATTCCTTTTCCACGTTAGTTTCCAAATGTATTCATATTTGTATTATTACATAACTAGTAAACTGCTAACATAAATTACACAGAAAAAAGACGTAAGAAAACGAACACAGGAATGACAAAGCAAATGAATACTTCGGAAAACTTCCCTGTTAGTGAATCTGAAAAGTGCAGGATTTTTTTTAAACAGCTTCGTTTTGACTGGGTTGATACTAGACGAGACGGTTTGACGAGTGCTTGTACGAAACAAAGCTGACCATTCCATCAGCAAGGCTAAACAAATGTAACAGTTCCACGGCTTTTCGCTGCAATACAATTCATTCATTCATTCATCCATTTGTCATCCATCCATTCATTTCATTGTGTCATTCTGTCATTCATTCATTTATTCACTCATTAATTAATTAATTAATTCCTTCATCCATTCTCACGAAATATCAACAAGAACATGTATACACAGCAGAATCACAGACTAATCGCATGATGTGTTGCCACACAGCGGTAGCACTGACACAGCACTAACAAGAGGAATTGAACCTTCAGTGCCTCACTGGCAGTACTGACCAGGCGGTCACGCCGAGCACTTAGCACCTTGGTCACTCGTGCAGCAGACCTCTGGTCCAATTGCCTGCACACCTCATGCCCCGCTAATGACTCCACAAACCACTACCATCATTGTATTGTACGGGGGCCACTGCCATAAAATGTAATATGCTTTGTGATTCTTTCTTTCTTTCTTTGTTCTTATCGAAAACATTAAAACAAAATGGGAAGCAATCTCTCTCTCTCTCTCTCTCTCTCTCTCTCTCTCTCTCTCTCTCTCTCTCTCTCTCTCTCTCTTCTTTTTTTTCTTTTTTTTCTTCTTCTTCTTCTTTTTTTTTCTTCCTCTTCTTCTTCTTCTTCTTCTTCTTCTTCTTCTCTCTTGCTATTTTATCAAATTAACCGATGGGTCGGTTGGTTAGTTGACTGTCGAAGAATGATCATTGTTCAACTGGTCCATCCTTTCATTCATTCGCTGAATGAAACCTATTTGTTGAAACTTGGCAACTGATTCATTCATGGGCAACAACACTTGATGGTGGGTTATTGTGGAAGTGGTAAAATAAATTTTTAAAAATTGAAACGAAAACTGATTTGATTTTTAATATTCTATATTGTCATCGATCACTGATTAGGACTATAGGATAGTTCAGTGGGATCGCATATAATACTTAAAACAAAATTCGCTTTGGAAAAAAAAAAAAAAAAAAAAAAAAAAAAAAGCAAAAAAAAACCCTCCGCTGCACGCACTTTCAACTAGAGAGAGAGAGAGAGAGAGAGAGAGAGAGACGAGAGAGAGAGAGAGAGAGAGAGAGAGAAGCATGACTATGGATTGGACCGTTAGTTATTGCAGGTCTCCAAGGTAGGTTGTCATGGACACACACACACACACACACACACTCTCTCTCTCTCTCTCTCTCTCTCTCTCTCTCTCTCTCTCTCTCTCTCTCATTCACTCACTCACACACAGAGAGATACAGAGAGAGAGAGAGAGAGAGAGAGAGAGAGAGAGAGAGAGAGAAGTTCTGTCGATGATTGGATAAGGACACATCGGGGAAGATCAGGGAACATGACTGGACTCAAGTTTATCATCAGCACAAAGCTTGAAACACTTGAGGCTGACTTCTCTGAAAGAACCAAAGGACCGAAAAAACACTTCCAATCTCAAACATGCCACAGCTTATCTGAAGCAATGAATCGTCAAGATTTCGGGCGAGCGTTGTAACTGTGTTACGAATCAGCGCCCATGAACCCCAAATTGGGAGTTCGTTTTCACAAACACCGACAAAGAAAACAAGGGTATGCGCGACACGGCACGTTGTGGGACTGCAGTTTCTTGATGGTTGTGAATTATTTCACAGACAACGTGATGACCTGACAATGATGTTGCAAATATGGATTTTCAATTATAGACCCGAATGAACAAAACAAAAAAAAAAACGGACAAGAAAACAACCTCTGAGCGCATGTTAATTGACTGCCGCCAAGATATAGCCCCCTCGACATATTTGGCAGTGTTTCTCTATTCAGAGACGCCAGGCACGGTGTGTTGTTGAGGGCAGTAGTGTTATGCCGCGGAGTGTGATGACGCTGGAATCGGTTTTGAATACCTCGCCCTCGTCACCTTCGCCCCGCAGAACATAACTTATGGCTTTTATATGGCAATAAAGTATGCTCTCTCTCTCTCTCTCTCTCTCTCTCTCTCTCTCTCTCTCTCTCTCTCATACATGTGCACGCGCACGCACGCACTCACGCGCGCGCACACACATACATACGCGCGCGCGCGCACACGCACACACGCACACACACACACACACGCACGCACGCACGCACACACACAGAGCTCATATTGATGGACAGACACACACAGTGGTAAACGTGACATGTTCTACATCAGAACGAAGACACAATTTCAGGTGAAAGTGAAGCAGACACTAAAATACACAGTTGACGACAGTCAAGAAGGAAGGAAGGGGGGGGGGGGGGGGGGGGGGGAGTGGAGGGGGAGGGAGGAGCTTTACTGACAGACCCCTTTGGGAGTGGGGAGGCGATGGGGCGTCATAAATTCCGACATCCCCGTGGGACAGGGATCATAAACCCTGTAGAAAATCAATACAACACGAACAAGAAACCATTACTGTGACAGGTTTCCTCCGTTCAATACTAGTGGTCCGTGATTGTTTAAAATCATTAGAGTGATGGTGGTGAGCGCATCCGTGGCATTTGACGTGAGTCGAATCATCGCCCTAGGATGATGAATGGATTCGGTTGCATCCAAAAGAGACTAGTTTGGTCGTGTTTCATGTGTGTGTGTGTGTTAAAAAAAAAAAAAAAAAAAAACAAACAACAACAACAAAATTAGAAAGCACAAGCAGCAGCCAGACCTCGTCAGCTGTTCAGCTCCAGGTCATGCAAAACAGTCAGCCTGAATGTTTGATGGGATTTCAATATGCAGTCAACATGCACGCACACACGCACACCACTGCTTTCTTGTATCTGTTGTTGTTGCTGTTCTTTTTTTTTTGTTTTTTTTTTTTTTCTTTTGCAAAAAACATGAAATAAAGAACCTATGTCCAATCGAAGTGAATGAATCAGTGAGTTTCTGTGATATATCATTTATAAAGAACTTTTTACGAATCAAGATGTGATTTTTTTTTTCAAACAAAACTATTAGTTTAGGTGAGGATCTAACTTCACTTCTTCAAGCCTACATAAATCATTATCCTAAAATGATCCAGTGGAACAACTGTTATCACACACACACACACACACACACACACACACAGAGGCATCTGCGTATGAACACAGACACGAGCCTATGGAACCATGGTAGTTCGACTTGTATGCACAGCGGTGGTGTTTGCACATAACCTGTGGAGGGTTCCGATGTCTGACCCACAGGTCACACCCTCTCATTGGTCAACACTGGTGTCCATCATCGTCCATCTGGGATCTACAGGTTTGTCATGATGGGGACATTTTGCTCTCATTCTCTTCATCCGTCGGTCCTTTTTACACACACACACACACACACACACACGGCAAACCCGCCCCCCCCCTTCCTTCCCCTTCCCCTTCCTCCCCTTCCTCCCCTTCTCCCCCCCCCCCCCCCCTCCCCTCCCCATCGCTTCTCTTTTCCGACCAACAGTTCACCCGCCAGAGAAAGTGTCCTTCCGCTTCCTTTGCACTCACGGCCGAACGAAGCAGCGCGCAGCATCCTGTCAACTCATTCTGCCCCTGACTATTATTTTTCATAACAGCCCCAAGAGTGCTCTCCCTTTCGCCTTCTCCTTCCGGTCTCCCGCACAATTAGACGGAGCTCCGTGTTTACAGCATGGCGGCGCCATGACTTTCAAGCTCCGGTTGTTGTTAAATAGGAACAAAGCGGAACACAGCAGACGCAGATCTCAATGATTGATTCCGGATAAGTAAACGAGTGCCGGAAAGGTTTACGCGGCCGGTACATTAGAACTGGCGGCTGAAACAAGCCGGGAATCGTCTCTTAGGAAGAGGGAAAGTACCACTGACTAGGAGAATAACTTTATAACCGATGATGATTACGAGGAAGGATAATGATGTGCGTCTGTGCGCATGTATGTCTGAGTTCGCACGCACGTGTGCGTGTGAGTGTGAGAGAGAGAGAGAGATAGAGAAAGAGCGAGAGGGAGAGAGAGGGTGCCTTTTTATCCATTAGTCATATAAATGACGACTTGATGATAAATAGGGAAAAAAAAAACGATAGACTAATCAGCACAAAGAGGGGTGTTTGCTTTCTTGCTTGTGTGTGTGTGTGTGTGTGTGTGTGTGTGTGTGCGCGCGCGCGCGCATACGTATATGTATGTGTGTGACACAGACATCCGGCGAGATGTTGAATTACGAACATATAACATAATAACGACATATAACATAATAACTCGAGAGAGAGAGAGAGAGAGAGAGAGAGAGAGAGAGAGAGAGAGAGAGAGAGAGAGAGAGAGAGAGAGAGAGAGAGAGAGAGAGTGGTATGGAAGAATGAGGAGTAGGGAGGGAGGGGCAGGGGTGGGAACGGAACAGAAGAAAAGGATAGGAGGAGGACTCGTGAGAGAGAGAGAATGAAATTATATGACACACTCAGATAAATGCTGAACTAAAATAACAGCAATGAGAGAGAAAGAGAAAGGGAGACATGTGGCAGGAGCGAACGGAGAAGGAGGGGAAAGAAGGGGAGGTGGGGAGGGGGGGGGGGGGGAGGGGGGATCTAAAGTCAAGCCATACTGTTTGCAGCCCAGTCCAACACACGGATCGCGTCGCGAAAATAAAACATTGAGAGCGAACATTAATGCATTGAGGGAACGGGCGAAAAATGTAGAGAAACATGCCGACGATTTTGGGAGGGCAGATCAAGAAGAAACAATCTCCTATTTTATGGTGTTGACAAAAGGCAAGATGAAACAAATCGGGACCTACAGATGACATTTAAAGATCTGTGTACTGACAAACTTGATTCGATGAATGATGCTGAGTTTTAATCGGGTGCATCGGGAAAGTGGGAAACCCAACTCCCCATGTGATTGTGAGGTGCACCTTTTATAAAGACAAAATAAGCATTCTCAAAGCAAAGCAGAAATTAAAGGGACGCAATATTTTTGTCGGTGAAGATTTTTCCACAGGGGTAAGGGAAAATCGGAAGAAACTGTCAACAATTACGGAAACTACGAGACATGATGAACATTTGCCAGTTCAGGCTGGGTGAGTGTGCAGCCTGTTCAGTTGCAGACCTCCTGTTGATGAGACTCTCCAGAGATCGCTGTCTGCCATCGCAGTGTCATCGGAGGTGTGAGGGGTGGCTCCATTTTGTTGGAAGCACTGCCCATCTTAGTCGGCCCAAAACGCGATAAGCACCCTTAGGTAGCGCTCTGTGTTGACCGTGGGTGACCGGTGAGTATGGTCCTCTGACCAATAAGCTCTGATAATTCCATGCTGTAAGATGGCAGCCCATGTTGTACATACACCTCACGGAATATAATGGCTATCTCAGGCATGTTTCAGATGGGTCTGCGTCCGAAGAGTTGTGTCCCAGAGAATGTTATTCAGCCTCAGCCTGTTCGTTTTACTGAGAATTTTGCTCGTCGTGTCCAGGTATGCTCGTAACGCCGTGGGGTTCATCCGGATCATAACTCTGAAAGGGTATGAAACAAAGACTCTTTCATCCTCAGACCAGCTGTGCAGGGTTTCTAATTAATGTGCGCCAACTATTGTGTTGTTACTCAACATCTTGTCACTCTTATATTTCTTGTGGGTGGCTTTTTTTTTAACGCGCGCGCATGTGTGTGTGTGTGTGTGTGTGTGTGTGTGTGTGTGTGTGAGTGTGTGTGTGTGCGTGTGCGTGTGTGTGTATGTGTGCGTGTGTGTGTGTGTGTGTGTGTGTGTGTGTGTGTGTGTGTGTGTGTGTGTGTGTGTGTGTGTGTGTGTATGTGTGTGTGTGTGTGTGTGTCCGAGAAACAGGTGTAATCTGTCCATTTCAATTCAATTTTAATGAATGCATTTGATCGCCAAAAAAAAGTTTACACTTATACGCAAGCACGCGCACTCTTGCGTGCCTCTGTGTGTGTGTGTGTGTGTGTGTGTGTGTGTGTGTGTGTGTGAGAGAGAGAGAGAGAGAGAGAGAGAGAGAGAGAGAGAGAGAGAGAGAGAGAGAGCTTCGGTGACAACTAAATTCTCCCCTACATTAAAGTTAGCTCTCAAAGGCGAAAGTTTCCTCGGCAGAAGTCACCGGGCGGAAGTCCATGTCTCTGGGGGCTTCAGGGACGGTTGACCCCTATATTTTGCCTGCACAATAGTTACAACGCTGTTACGAACAGGGGAGGGTGGGAGACAGGTTCTTTGGGGTGGGGCATGAGTGCTTGTCGTTTTGGTGGGTAAAAACAGCGCGACTGGCCGCACCTAAAGGGAAAACCATTCGCCTGACAACGCAAACGAATAAGGAAAACGCTAACCAGTCACTTTACAAGGTAAACGAATCGGGGAAAAGGAAACGCAGTCGCTTGATTAAGTAAACAAGTACAGGAACACCAAACCAACCACAAGGTAAACTAAGAATGGAAACGGAAAAACAGCCACTGGACAACAAGATCAACAGAATATGGAAAGAGAAAAACAATGACTAGACGAGGTAAACGGAGAAGGGGAAAGGAAAACCAGTCAAATTTTAGGTCAAATCGGAGTTCGCTTCCCCTATCCCATCTGGCCATTGACTGCATCATAACGACCACCTCCATAGACAGGTACAGTAGAATAGATCCACAGAGGACTCTGTCCACACACCTGGAAGATGTCGACTTTGCTGATACTCGGCGCTCCTCTTCCACTACTGGCACAATGTGCAGGACAAGACCGCCCACCTGGCAACAACGCCGGCAATGACAGAGCTCAGGATCAACAAGGAAAACAGAACTCATGAAGATCAGCGTCACCGTCAGTACTTCAGTCACGGTCGGTGGAAAGCCAGTTAGGGCCAAACCCAAGGCCCGACAGATAGAGAGACACAGAGCAAGATGTCACTGCCGAGACCGGCAAGGCATGAGCGGCCCTTTGTTATGCTGAAGAATACCCAGGTCTCGGAGAAATCAGCATAGCCACAAAACTGTATACTCCAAGCAAGCGTCAATCGGTCTTGCCGTAAGGCTCTGAGATCTGTGACGTAAGGCTTTGAAATCTCTGACGTACCACGTTGAGATCTCTGACGTGTAGAAAGACCACAGTGATGCTGCAGAAGATGCAGATGTTCCTTAAACCTGCCTGGGACAGCATACTAACATTCGTTGGCCAGACGAGGTCAGCAGTAAGGAGTTGTGTCACAGGTCAGTACAGGGGCCAGTCCCCACACAGATCCTGAGGAGGAAGTGGAGCTAGATAGGGAAGCAGAACTCATGAAGATCAGCGTCACCGTCAGTACTTCAGTCACGGTCGGTGGAAAGCCAGTTAGGGCCAAACCCAAGCCCGACAGATAGAGAGACACAGAGCAAGATGTCACTGCCGAGACCGGCAAGGCATGAGCGGCCCTTTGTTATGCTGAAGAATACCCAGGTCTCGGAGAAATCAGCATAGCCACAAAACTGTATACTCCAAGCAAGCGTCAACTCGGTCTTGCCGTAAGGCTCTGAGATCTGTGACGTAAGGCTTTGAAATCTCTGACGTACCACGTTGAGATCTCTGACGTGTAGAAAGACCACAGTGATGCTGCAGAAGATGCAGATGTTCCTTAAACCTGCCTGGGACAGCATACTAACATTCGTTGGCCAGACGAGGTCAGCAGTAAGGAGTTGTGTCACAGGTCAGTACAGGGGCCAGTCCCCACACAGATCCTGAGGAGGAAGTGGAGCTAGATAGGAAGCCAGCATCCAGCGCCACTCTGTGGAACTCGCAGAGCTAAGTGGAGGGGGAACAATAACCCGGAAACAGGGGAGAAGAGAGGCAGAGTGAAGAAAAAGGGAACCCTGAAGTTCAGTGTCGGTTCCATCGGAGAGTTCTGGTGGATGGCCTTCGCCGCTTGGGGGCACAGGTCCTGTAAGTAACGAGTTGCAACATCAAGACAGCAAGTGTGGATCTTGAAAGACCCAGTGAGGTCTAGCCAATCAATGACACGAAAAAGAAAACAGGGTACAGAAAGGAAAGTGTGAAACCCAATATACCCATACCCCGAATTGGGGATGGCTTCCTCTGTCGTTTGAACCAAGAGATCCTGGTGGATACTGGGAGCAGACACAGAGTTGTTGTTGTTGTTGTCGTACCCTGGCTAAAAGACTCCAGGGATCATCCAAACAGCCGAAGTACTTGAACACTATGATACAAACGCATCAGCTGGGCTTGAGAACATTACGTGTGTGACCGTTTAGATTATCCCACCGCATGGGCAGCCACACCCCGGGGGATTTTGGAGACTGATAATGTTATGCTAGGAGCTTGTCACAACTGAAGACAATAACTATGCAGAGCATAACATTTTGATGCAGCCTTGGTGTTGTAGCCTGTGTCAATTGGCCTGACACAGCCTTAAGCCAAGGCGGAGACACAGAGTAAGATCCACTCTTCTCGCGCCACGCCATCCCTGACGCATCATTGCAACACTCGTCTTTACCCCCAGGCTATCTGCTCCCTCTCCAGGACGTCGACAGAACAGGGATGGGAGAGGCCAAGACATGTGAAAGGGTGGGAGGAGATGAGATACGTAGTTCTGGAATGGCGGGTTGGGGGCCCGGGGAAGGAGGGGAGCAAAAGAAAGGACGGTGGGGTGGGGGTTGTTGATTTTGGGGCTCAGTGGGTGCGGGTTCTGTTGTAACCATAACTGTTTCCACTGCTGTCTTTGTGCAGGTGCCCTTTCCCCAGCCCACGACACACCGCTAGGATAGCTGTCGATAGAAACGCCCCCGGGCCTTTCAGCCTCAGGGCCTGCAATCGTTTTGGCTTCCTTCTTTACAATGAACCAATGGGGGAGATATACACAGAAAGACGGAAACATCTCTGTGCCTGTGGGTGGGTGGGTGGGTGCGCGCGCGCGCGCGGCATATTTGCTTGACAGTCAAGATCCGAACCCATGTACACTCGCAAATTCGAACATGCACTCACAAACACAAATGTGGATATGCAGACTGATGCGTGTCCAGAAGTATGCTCCAACGTTCTTACACACACACACACACACACACACACACACACACACACACACACATGCACGCACGCACGCACGCGCACGCACGCACGCACGCACGCACACACACACACACACACACACACACACACACACACACACACAGCGCGTGATTACAAGAAGCGGAAGATTCTCTACTTCCACCATGTAGCGTCTCTAAAAGAGTAAAGGGGGCGCCTCCCCAGCTAAGCTGGCTGCGTGGATAAGGGGTATCCAGTGTCTAGAATACACCCTCACCTCGACGATGGGGGGGGGGGCGCCTGGCTTGTTGTTGATGGAACAACTTCCGGTCAGGTCGGCATGGCCTTGGGGACACGCCCTCCCAACTTGTGTAAACTCGCTGCCCCGAGCCCTCCAGTGTTTGTCCATCCATGTCAGATAACCTTCACGGCTGGCGCGGCGTCAAACGAGAATGATTAAAACAACTGAAAGAGTCTCTGTTTTCTTTAAGAGAAAGCGAGAGAATCGGTGGAGAGGGTGGAGGTGGGGAGGTGAGGGAGGAGCAGATGGAGAGAAGGATGGAGGTGGGCTGGGAATAGGGGTGTGTCCAGCAAACTGCAGAACTGTTCTGATAGTTACCTCCCTTGGTAAGGCCAGGTTTTCAACTGCGTTTGTTGTCTGTCGGATGGTGGTTTCCTGTCCCTTGGTTGGTTGGTCAGTTTGCCGGTTTGTTGGCCTGTCCGCTGGTTTGTCTGTCTGTCTGTCTGTCTGTCTGCTGGTTGTTTGGTGCGTTCTCTCGTTGGCTGGCCTGTCTGTGTGTTATCTAGTCTGTCTGTCGGTTGGTTTTTAACTGACTGTTCATATCACACAATGCCAGGAGTACTCGACGCCCTAACTCTCTCCTTCAGCTCATCCCATTCTCTCTCTCTCTCTCTCTCTCTCTCTCTCTCTCTCTCTCTCTCTCTCTCTCTCTCTCTCCTCTCTCTCTCTCTCTCTCTCTCTCTCTCTCTCTCTTTCGTGAGAGTTGCACTATCAATTGATTTGCGCGACACTTTACGACTGTCTCTGAATTTGAGGTTTTCCGCTTAATACCTTCAGTAACCAAGTCTGTTTTTCCCACGCGAAAACAACGTTTCCTGTGACAGTAGCCATTCTGGGAGGGGGGGGGGGGGGGGGGGGGGCTGCTAATTTCCCACGAGACTGCCCAGGAGACGCACCCTTTTCCAAGGCGTTCATTGTCGGTTGCTCTTTCATTTCTACCAGTTCCACGTGCTTTATGTTTCTTGCTTTGCACAAGTGATACTTAGCTATCAAGAGATCAGTTTCACCGTGTATTCGTGGGTGCGCGCGCACGTGTGTTTAAGTGTCGGGGAGATGTGCCAATACCGGACCTCTTCCTGAAATGAGGCACCCATCATACAGCCTCCTTTTTACGAGGAGATAAACATTGAACATGCTACAGTTTGTTTCTCGTCACAAGGGGAGGTCGTTCTTCGAATCTGAGCAGACTGTGATAGTGACGGGTTGAAACGCTGGACATCCGCTGTTTGGTATTCTCATATTTGTGCTGACTAATGATGTAAATCATATGGGAAAAAAAAACGATGGATCGTATCGATCTTAGGGCTTTTCAGCCCAAACAGGCAGACTTGCTTTGTCATGAACAATCATAAAAGATTCTCCATCGTCAATAGAGAGCTGAATGGTCAACACTGCAGAAAAGGAGACGGCTAGCCCGCTGTCCGTGCCGTGCAATATTGTCCATGAAAAAGCAGAGGCAAGTTGCCAGCACCTGAAATCTTTGTGAATATCCAGAGCCAGGACGCTCAGCGATCAACAGCTCTCCAGAAGTCGTTGCCGTTTAGACCAACGGTGCACGTGTGGAATGGAACTCTCCCCGAAGACACTGTGCAGACGCCACCAACAGACGGGTTCACTGAATGAGCATCTAACGATATGTAACTCTCTCTCTCTCTCTCTCTCTCTCTCTCTCTCTCTCTCTCTCTCTCTCTCTCTCTCTGTCTGTCTCTGTCTCTCTCTCTCTCACACACACACATATACACACACATTACACACTTACACACACACACACACACACACACACACACACACACACACACACACACACACACACACACACACACTATACCCCCCCTCCCCCATATTCTGTACCCCCGTAATAAAAAATATCTTTAAGATTCTGTGGTTACTGTTGAAGAAAACGAACGAGCGAACATTTTCTGTTGACAGAGAATAAAAATGTTTCGGTTTCCAGTTTATTCTCTCGGTTTAGACGTGCTTCTTGTTTTTTTTTTTTTTTTTTTTTTTCTTTTTTCTTTTTTTACCTTTTAAGGAGCCTGTCAAAGCAGACATCGTTGCAGTCATTAAAGACATTTTAAGTTAGTGTTTCTTCCTTGTATGAATACGAATAAGTTTCTGACAATTATGCTTCTGACAGTTTAATTCTGTGTTGACTTGTATGCTTTTGTGTTATTTCCTGCATGTTTTTGAATTGCAGCATGTAAAAATTTTTTTCTAGTGGAAAAAAAAAAACAATCAAAAGAATCAGATGTAATCAGGGGGGGGCTGAGTATCAGCTGAGTGTGGCTTCATTTTGGGCCACTCCTTAAAAAATGGATTTTATTCAGTGGGAAAAAAAGACAAGTATAGATAAAATTTGATCGGTATCAAAGGTTTGACAAGAGTGTGTAAAACCGCCTGACATCTTTTGCCTCGCAGGTTGATCATTACATAGCAAACCATTGTGGCCCATGATAAACAAGTGGACAATACTGGCACATCTGCCCTATATGTGGGTGGAAAGATGAGGCAGTTGCTTGATGCTGGCGTCTTTCGCCGGTGGGCTCTGCAGTCATGAAATATGAGCGGGAATACCGATGGGAACGCTCCCGTGGAGGTTTTGTCATGCCACATCCAGTGGCCATTACATAATGGTACATGCCAGACAGCAGTTAATCCTTTGACGTCCTAATTTAAATGCCCTGCACGTGCTTGCACCCGATGTAAACACAGCGCAGGCTTCCAAGGGTATAAGAGGATTGCTCCCACCTGGTTTGTTGGGCAGTTGAGGACGGCACTTCTCCGCGTCCCCCATCCGCTCCTTCGGGTGTTTCTTTTCCTGGTAGTGGAAGGAGGAAGAAGTTACCTGTAAATCACACGAACACATTTCAGAAGAGAGAGAGAGAGAGAGAGAGAGAGAGAGAGAGAGAGAGAGAGAGAGAGAGAGAGAGAGAGAGAGAGAGAGAGACAGACAGACAGACAGACAGACAGACAGAGCGTTGCCTGATCAGTCAAGTTGGCAGGAAAACGTGTTGGTAGTGTTCGAGTGATGGGCGACGTGTACTAAGACCTCAGTGGGGGATATAGAGACTGGCAGAATGAAGGGAAGTAACTTCCATGTCCCTCTTAGCTTTTTTAGTTCAGTCATTCATGCCTGTGGTTTTTGCTTAATTAAGGCTTTTCTTTTTCGTTTTGTTTTGTTCTAGCCAATTTTACAGGTAGAGCGAAAGCTTCTTATTTTATATGAGCTGTTTGACTCATAGTATGTCCTTCAGTCCATCACTGAAGAGGAAGCAGGGTTTTCATGTGGATGTGGGTGGGTATGTCAGGTTTGTATGTGGTTATGCGCGCACGTGTGTGTGTGTGTGCGTGCGTGTGTGTGTGTATGTGCGTGTGTGTGTGTGTGTGTGTGTGATTAAGATGGGGCAAAGGGGGGGGGGGGGGGGGGGGCAGGCACGGGGCGCTGGGAGAGAGGATGATGAAAGGTTTGGAGGGAGGATGGGGAGAGAGCAGATTATGTTTCCATTTTCACGTGTTGCTAAAAACAACAAAAACACATTGTAACAATACCAGCTTGAATTAATTACTTAACTTTATTGTCTTGTTGTCACTTCGAGGTTATGTTTCCAGTTTTGTTTCGTTATTTAGTGAACAGACGTTGAAGTGTGTGTGTGTGTGTGCGTGCGTGCGTGCATGCGTGCGCGCGCGAGCAGATGGTAGGAGAGAGAGAGAGAGAGAGAGAGAGAGAGAGAGAGAGAGAGAGAGAGAGAGAGAGAGAGGAAAGGAGTTGAGAGAGAGATTGGGAACAGGTGTAGAGAGAAAGGTAGGTCTTGAATCACATGTTCTTTGTGGTTACTCTTTCTTTTCTGTCCTTTTTTTTCCTTTTTTGTGTAACGACTCAGATTCAAATCATAATGTAGCATTCAACATGGCTCACTTCGTATGTTTCACTTCTTTCTAGTAAACCGTTTTTCAACTGTCACTCATACTGAACGTCATTACAGAGGTGAGATGAGGCGTGGACGGGTCACAGAGAGCAGGGGTGGAGAGGCTGGGAGGGAGGAAGGGAAGGGGGGTTGTAGTGAGTATTGCTGGAATCGGTGAATCGACACGTTGGAGCGACTTTCTTATGCTAGATGTCAGATTTTATTGCTAACTGTTCTAGCTTTGATTTTGATATGAACATAATTTTGCAGAGGAATGCATTATTACAGATCCCCCCCTCCCCCAGCCTGTTTTCACGCGCGCACACGTGTGTGTGTGTGTGTGTGTGTGTGTGTGTGTGTGTGTGTGTGTGTGTGTGTGTGTGTATGTGTGTGTGTGTGTGTGTGTGTGTGTGTGTGTGTGTGTGTGCAGTATTATTTGTGCATCAACATACAGCACTGTTCTGATGTTAATGTCGACTGGCCTCATGCTTTTTCTTCAATTATAACAGCAAAATAGTTTCATTCTTAAATGACAAATAAAATCTTTTGTATGTCGGCATCTCTCTTACATCTTAGATAAGACTAAACAAAAAAAAAACTTTCTCTTTAAAAAGAGAACAAAAAGAAAAAAAAAGAGGACGAAGAAATTATTTTGTATTTTGTTGGTTTCTCGCCAGCATCTTAGCAAAGACTGGGAAAAAAAAAGTGAAAAACAACTTCGATCTTTCCTACCCTTGTTTACATAAGACACATCATTTCATGAAGATGCAAGAAGAGTCACGGGCCGAGTTGTATTGTGGCATCTCTCTTGTAGTTTAGGACAGACTCAAAAAGAATAACTTTATTGTTAAAAGAGGACGAAGAAATTATTTTGTATTTTGGTTTCTCGCCAGCATCTTAGCAAAGACTGGGAAAAAAAAAGTGAAAACAACTTCGATCTTTCCTACCTTGTTTACATAAGACACATCATTTCATGAAGATGCAAGAAGAGTCACGGGCCAGCGGGCGACAGGTCTGGAGCAGTACGCCATAAATCGCCAGTTACCCGGTCGTGACGTGTCCAAAGATGGAAAGCTACGTTTGGTATCATTTGTCACAGTTGGAAGGAATCACTGATGCACACAGCTATTTCATCATATTCCAGACATTTCATTTCATAACGTGCACTGGAGGTCATGGGATGAACCAGACAATTACTTGTTTTACACAATTTAAGCAGACCAAAATTTGTACTTTCGGGTTCAAACCCCAGCTGTGACTGCCGTGCAGCAAAAAACTGGGTTGGTTTTTGCGTGTTCAGTTGTTGTTGCTGGAGTTGACTGAACCTTGAAAAATCAACAATCGGAAAGAAAAGGACGAATTTCGAAGATAATACCGTGTTTTCAGTTGCAGATCAAAAATTAAAAAGAACCAGCCTCCGTGGCGTAGTGGTATGCGTCGTCGCGGACTCCCGGCTTGGAGGTCGTGGGTTCGATTTCCATCAGTCATGTGGGATTTTTCTTCCTCGACCGGTTCCTACACAGCGTTGACTTTGCTACGGGCTCAGTTGGGAAGACTGGGACCATACAGTCGAGTTTCATCCACCTAACGGATGCGTCTCTGAGAGTGTTGCTCAAATATCCTGACCAACACTGCAGGTGTCTGTATATCTCTCGGGCCTGGTTGACGCCAGGATATATTATGAAAGGAAGCGTAGAGTACAGCCCTGTCATGTAGTCTCAGACCGGAATGGAAATCCGTAGCATCATCTTTCATCATCCTCATCGATCAGCTTATAATAAAAAAAGAAAGTCTCAAATTCTGTGGCCGTTCATGCCCTGCTCTCTCATGATGACCTCAGTTTCGATGTCCTCTCCACGCCTGTGGCCTTGGTTTGATTCCGTCGGGGTCACCGGTATCGGCGAGTCGATGAGGGCTGTCGTTGGACGGACGTGGTGGCGCCCTCCGGAGGGAGAGCTCACTCATGCCGGCTCCGCGACTCTCAGCAATTATTGTCGTCATTTGGGCGCATAGTAGGTGGGGTCCTGCGTATGTTAGATCAGAACAGGCGCCACTGAACACCAGGCCACCGAAGTGACTCGGCGGCAGTGCAGTGTCTCCTCCGGTGGGTTGCCTCTTGACGACTTGCCCCCATGTCATTGACTGCTCCCTGTGGATTGTCGGTGCCAGCGCTGCGGCGGGGCCGACCGGGCTGTGGCTGTGGACGGGGTGTCGGAAGGAGCGGCGTGGATGCACTGCCATTGAAGTGGCACAGAAGATGGGACAACAATAAACACTCAGGGCGCGCCGCCTGCAACTCTGGCAGGGTCTCCTTTGGCTAGACGGCGCGTGTAGTTAAAAGTATGCAGACCCCGCGAGGCAGGAGAGCCTCATGAGGAGGGGAGGTAAGTAAGCACCGGGCTAGACTTCACAGTATCTGTACCGAGTGTATAGTCGGAGGACTTAACTCAGCAGACGGTGGAAGGCCGGCCGGCACTCGGCGGCCCAAGCGGCTAAACGTAAAAGCCCAATTAAGCTGCCTCGGTTAATGGGATCAGTGTGAACGTCACATTGTATACTGCTGCTAATGGAGATCACACAAAAGAACAGGCTTGAAACAAACAAAGCCAGGGGAAGGCGGAGGGCTGGAGGAAAAGAAGGTGGGAGGTGGGGGGTGGGGGAGGAGCGAACACCCGTTTACAGGTGCTGCCTATCACAAGAGTTCTGACTTGTCAAATACTGTGGGAATTTCACGCACGACAGAAAAAGAAAAACCTACCAGCATTTGTGATACTGCGCGCAAACGTAGCAAAGTGGAAAGGGAATAGCGAGGAGCCGTGTCCGTTTGTTTGTCTCTGTGCCCCCGCCGCAAGAAGCTCTGATCATTTCAGCGCATCTAGATCAGGTGTAGCCCACAGGGTTCCTGAAGGCTCAGTGTCTTGAAGAGCGTGAAAAAAAAAAAAAAAAACCTGCAGTTCTCATGGTTAAAATCTGATTTGAACAGAGGGAACGCCCGCCTTGAGTATATCTTCATTTGTGCAGGGACTGCGTACTCAGGGTTGGTGTCCTGCTCTCTCATGTCGCTTAGATGGAATGTGCTATTGCATCGCAGATCCTTGGGTATTTGCCTTTTCATCCGAAGTCCATTGATACTGTCTTTTCATCCCAAACCTATTGATATTGTCTTTTCATCCCAAACCCATTGATATTATCTTTTCATCCCAGACCCATTGATATGTGTCTTTTTCATCCCAAACCCGTTGATATTGTCTTTTCGTCCCAAACCCATTGATATTATCTTTTCATCCCAAAACCCATTGGTACTGCCTTTTCATTTTAGACCCATTGGTACTGCCTTTTTCATCCCAAAACCCATTGGAACTGCCTTTTCATTTTAGACCCATTGGTACTGCCTTTTCATCCCAAACCCATTGATACTGCCTTTCATCCCAAACCCATTGGTACCGCCTTTTCATCCCAAACCCATTGGTACTGTCTCTTCATCCCAAACCCATTGATATTGTCTCTTCATCCCAAATCTATTGATTTGTCTTTTCATCCTAAACTCATTGATGTTGTCCTTTCACCCCAAACCCATCGATACTGCATTTTTATGTGAATCTTGGGATATCATT
>JADBJO010003221.1:185960-200960 GCA_016801955.1 Conus betulinus
TAGTCCAATTTCATACGTTATGAGCACTGAATCGCATCTCTCTAGAGAATGATATCCAAAGATTATTAATGGTTGTTTCTTTCGTCTCCTTTTGGATCGGTATTTGATTGTAATGGGGATAATTACGTTTTCAGTGTTCTTCCAAGACAAGGTCTGAACTGGCCTGACAATCCACACCAGGTCAGTCCTGAATATGAGCACGCCCAACACTGGCAATATACATCAAGGTCAATGTATATTTCTCACTCACACACACACACACACACACACACACACACACACGCACGCACGCACGCACGCACGCACGCACACACGCACACACACACACACACACACACACACACACGCACACACACACACACACACACACACACACACACACACACACACACACACACACACACACACACACACACACACACACAGAGGCACGCCCGCGTGCACACATGCACACACACACACACACACGTGCGAGCTTGAAGAACTTGAAACAGGGTGATTCTACAGACTCAGTTTGTTTACACACGTTAGCCGAAAAAAACAACAACAACAAAAAACGATAATACTATATCAACAGACCCACAGTGCGGATAGGCACTCTGTGTCCCGCGAGTTCACCGAACCCCCAAGTTGAGTGAAGAACTTGCCCACCGAGGAATTCAGGCACTGAGCGGACGGACCGTAATGGCCTGATGCTGTGGTAATCTCCCCTCACTTCACTCGGCGAGACCTGGTCGTGTTTAGCTCCTCTTTGGATGGCTTCGTGTATCGGGCTGGATTGATTAACTGAGGAGTTTGGTTTGGGAGCTGTCAAAATCCACTTCACTTAGCCCCAGCCGAGATTTTTAGACACATTGAAATATCAACACGTTCATTTACTTTCCGTGACCCGAGGGAAGAGAGAAAGAGAGTGAAGGGGGGGGGGGGGGGGGGGGGGGGGGGGGGGGGGGGGGGGGGGGGGGGGAGGAACGACAGAAGTGGGAGCTGGACTGAGGAGTGGTGGTGGTGAAAGAGGAGGGGGGGGAGGGGGGGGGGGATGACTGATTGTAGCTTAGTAAGGCAGTGCGGAAAGTGGTTTTGCAATGTTTCGTTGAAGCAGAAAGAGGTATAGGAGAATGGTTTATATAATTTAGTTTCTTCACTCCTTCTTTCCCCTATCTTTGCGATAAATGTGAACTCAAAAAATGTACTGTCTGCATAACTCTTGCCAGCCGCAATCATATTTCTCATGAAACAAGTTCAACTACCACGGCATAAGACACACATCACGATCTATATTCGATCAAGCGCAAATTCACAACCGTACTCACGCGCATGTACACACACACACACACACACACACACACGCACGCACGCACGCACGCACGCACGCGCACACACTCTCTCTCTCTCTCTCTCTCTCTCTCTCTCTCTCTCTCTCTCTCTCTCTCTCTCTCTCTCTCGCTCATTGCAGTGTCCACACCACAGCCAGCCGGACAATCAGAAGAGAGTTCCCTGTTAATTAATTACTGGATGTTCACATTATTGGCATGAAAATGCTGTCTACTATCGTTTCATATAATCACTCGTAGCCTACTTATTTCAATTCGAAACGTCACCCAGGTCCTCATGGGACCCCCCCCCTCTCCCCCCCCCCCCCCCCCCCCCTCCCCCTCCCTCCAAAAATAAAATACCACCAAAAAAATCTGGTTTTGCAAAACAAAATTCCCTGGTCCTCATAGACAGTTTTCTTTCCCGGTTTTGGCCTCAACAAAGACACAACGTCTTTTCAGTCCCCGCGCGACCGCACGTTGACTATAGCAAAAAAACAAACTGTGTCTGTGCTCCTCTCAGTTTAAGAAGAAAAAAAAAAGGGAAATGCATGTCCCTGGTCTATCTGGTGGGGGAAAAGATTCTTTAAATGGAAAGAAAATGAAATCAGTCATTTCATTTAAATCATTTTAGAAAGTATCTTGGTTTGGAGGATATTGATCTTGAGGTTTGTTAAGCCTGTCGTAGGCGAGTCGTGGCCTGTGCTTTATATTTACCATGAACACATCCCCTGTCATTCAAAACAAGTTATCGGGCATTCGCCCTGGCCGAACCTCAACATACGACGCCGTCCACCACTTTGTCCTCTAATTCAGCTGACCATCCTGCAGGTAATAAGCCAGTCACCTCGAGTAATGTGTTCACTGTACGCAATGCATGCACGCTGCATGGTTTCCATGACGAGGTGGACCTCGACACGAGAAGGTAGATAAGACTTTACATTCCATCCCGATTTAACAGCCTGCATGGTGATCAGAGTTTTCTGTGGACATAACTCTTTTCACAAAGAAACGCATTTCAAACCACCAGGAAACTGTGCACCGTTCCTCACACACACACACACACACACACACACACACACACACACACACACACACACACACACACACACACACACACACACGGCACTACAAACTCCATGCCACGCATTCGCGCAAGTAATGTATATTCGAGCTAATACGCACAAGTGCGAGCGAGCCAGCGCGCGTGTAAATGTGTGTGTGTGCGCGCGACCACGTGTGTGAGTAAGTGAGTGTGTGTGCGTGCGCGCGCGCGCGCGCGCGTGTGTGTGTGTGTGTGTGTGTGTGTGTGTGTGTGTGTGTGTGTGCGTGCGCGTGCGTGCGTGCGTGTATGAGTGTGTGTGTGTGTGTGTGTGTGTGTGTGTGTGTGTGTGTGTGTGTGTGTGTGTGTGTGTGTGTGTTGTCTGTAGCAACACACAAAGAAGACAAACCAGCCAGAAACCACACTTAGCGCAGACGCTGGCAATCGCGGCTTTGTGTACTTCAAGCTGACAGTGGCGTTTGCCCTTGTCTGCCGTGACACTGACAGCCGGTGTGTGAAGAAAGCAGTATCTATCCACACGTTACCCCAGGGCCAGTGGCACGGGGTCGGCCGGAGCAGCCTGTCACTTGACAACCGTCGTTCTGCACGACTCGCGCTCGTGTTTCCTCTTTGCAAACGTTTCGCCTGTCCACGTCGCTTGTACTGCGAGAAGATAAAGCTCGCTATCTTTTAATGCTCCCCTTTTTCCCATCCCCACCCCTCCACCCCTTTCTCCCATTTTTTTTTTTTTTTTTTAATCCCATTCTCATCTTCGTCTGGTGCGCTAAAATGCTTGTCAGCGTCGGCGTGAAAATATCTTTACCAAAGTAAGGCACTCAACACTTTTAGTCCCTTTTTTGTGGGTTTTGACATAAGTGTCGTCAGGGTGGACGTGATTGTCTTGATCATATTGCTCAGCTGGAGACAATGATCAGGTTTCAGACATGGGACTGATAATGGTGTCGGCACACACAGGCACAGCACCGTACACTTTTTTCTGTTCTCGCATACCGGTAATTACCTCGGCTGCAGGTGGGTCAGTCTGTGACGGTCGGTTTACGACAGACATACGCTGGCCCAGCATAGTGAACGAGGACTTCACCACACTCCATCCTTCACTGATGCGGTCCGGTGAAGCCGCTTGTAGAGGGACTCATATAATTGCAGTTCATTTTGTTGGCTGCTTTGTTTGTTTGTTTTTAACCCATTAATAGTCTGTCTAGTTAAAATACCACTGAATCATGACGATCACCCATTGTGCCAAAAAGTGGAAGGGAAGAAATCACTAAAACGGTGTATTTTGAGAACGTCTTCTGCGTACGCAGGCTGATACTCCCGCGGACACCCCCTGTGTAGGAGTGGAGTTTTGTGTGTATGACCGTTTTTTTTTTTTATCCCGCCATTAAGGCAGCCATACTCCAACTTCGGGGAAGCTGCATGCTATGTGTAACGTGTCATCCATACCAACGGCCAAACTGACCTTCTCTTCCGAAAGTCGGTGATGGGATTTTACGTGTGTGCATGATGTTATGCGTGCGTTCACACACGGAACCTCGGTTTATAGTCTCATTCGAAGGACTGTATGGGAAAAGGAGTCAGAAACCAATGTTAATTCCGAGGGAAAAATCCCCTTGTACCGAAACGGCCCGGCGGAGATTCGAACCCGCAATCCCAAGATTACGAGTCCGGCGCTCTACCAACTGAGCTATTCTGGCCCCCATTCTGAGAACACACAGCGGCCAAACAGACGAAGTTTCAACGCCCTAGCCACAGGACAGCAGGTAGACACTGTGGATGGCATGACGCTCCATCTACCGCGTGTGCGGGCCTCTTCACACCTGACTTTCTGACAAGACGTAGGGAGCCAGTCTGGTTGGTGACTTTCCCATGTTAACCCCGCTCCCAGTCAGGGTCCACGGGGAACCTGTGTCGGTAAGGGACATGCTGGGTATCAGTGAGAAAAAAATGTCCTCCGACCCCTCCCATAAAGAGTTTTTTTTTTCCTTTCCAATACCCATGGCCGGCATAACTGCAATCAAGTGAAAGAAAAAAAAAACCTGAACGAATGTAAAGGGACACCAGTCGGTTGATGTATTTGCGTAAACCGTGTGAGCTTTGTCACAGCGCTGCATCATGATTTCTTGAAGGGGATCAATGACGAGCATGTGTCTCGTTGTATTGTGTGGAAGAATGCTGTGCGTTGCGTTTGTGTGCAAAAATAAAAATGCTATCTACGCTCGACACATTCTGTGTCAGGAACAGGCTGTCAAACTGTCAAATGTGTTGACAGATTGTATCACTGGTAAACACACACACACACACACACACACACACACACACACACACACTCTCTCTGTGTGTGTGTGTGTGTGTGTGTGTGTGTGTGTGTGTGTGTGTGTGCGCGCGCGCGCGCGCGCGCGCGTGCGCGTGCGTGCGCGTGTGTGTGTCTGTGTGTGTCTGTGTCTGTGTGTGTCTGTGTCTGTGTGTATGTGTGTCCGCCCGAGTTATAGGTTTTCATTTTTGTCACAAGATTTTTTCTCAGATTCCCCAGTGTGACTTTCTGCTGTTTCAAATTGTAAAAGCCATAGCACATGCCACGAGATTTGTTAGAAAAGCCATTATCGGGCATAACGGGCAATATGATAAATTATCATCATCATCACCACCATCATCATCATCATCATCAGAACTAGTTGTAACTGGAGGAGGAGCGGGAGGATGAGGAGAGGTAGTACACTGATAGTTAAGTCTAGTTCATGCTCTCTGGATTTTGCTGTCAGCTTTGTCACAAGCAAGGAAAACACGTTTCCTAATCCACTTAGCAGAAGCAAGATAAGACACCTCAGCACTGGTAAGTCATCTCTTAGCCCTGTTCTCTCCCTTCTTCTGGGGCATCGTAATCCGACGCGAACTAGGCAGCCAGCCGCCCTTTGAACCCCTTTTTGTCACTTCGCTTTTTCGTTATCTTCTGTATTCATTCATTTATCCACCCTCTGTTTTCTTACTTTATGTTGTTGTTTTTTTTTCGGTTCACACACACACACACACACACACACACACACACACACACACATCTCTCTTTTCTTATTTCGGCTGTTAGTATTTCATCGATAAATTCCCTATTTACTTAATTCCATTATCATCAATAATTCGTTTGTTTATTTACTTATCCATATCCCAGTGTTCTATTTCACGATTTTCCTTCTTCTGTACTGTTACTAATTTTCCTCTTTTTTTTTTTATTCTCGTCTTTTTTTTTTCCTATTTCATTTTATTTATAACACATTTTTTTCTACGTTCATCTACTACTATTCATATATTGATCCATTTTTGCAAATATCATCTCTTTCCCTTCTCTTCCAATTTCACTTTAATTCCATTCCGTACACCCAGTCCACTCAAAGGCACCGAAAGCTCTCACCCAACGTCCCACTGACATTGAAAAAGCTAAGTCATACTTTGAATGTGTGCTTGTTTTACAACCGCGTGCGCGTGCGCGTGTGTGTGTGTGTGTGTGTGTGTGTGTGCGCGCGCGCGCGCGCGCGCGCGCGCGCGCGCGCGCGCGCGTGCGTGTGCGCGAGCGTGCGTGCGTGCGTGCGTGTGTGCGAGCGTGTGTCCGTGCGTGTGTGTGATCCGTTATCCTCTCAGATAAAAGACCTGCAGGCCGAAACGCATTGTTTCTGTTTGGTAACTCGTTTGTTCCATTCGTTCTGCGGGGTCTGTCAGCTTTCCTCCCGCTCTCCTGTTTCTGATAGCTCCTGCACCAAGTCTGCTTTGACATGTGAGTGTTTGATGCGTAAGGAATACTCAAAACTAGGAATTATTGTGAATCAACAGGCTGTTTAATTGTAGGATAGAATGTATTTCGAAATTTTACAGTATTTTTCTCCGTTTTTTCTTATTTGGATGTGGAGTCACGTCATAATAGAGTACATAGATTGATAGAATCGTTCATTAAGTTTTTTTTTGTTTTTTTTTAATCGGATCAAGAAAACTTACATTTCTGTGAAGGTAAAGTCTCCCTTTTGTTGAAATTTGTGGGAATGTGTAGGGACTTATAATTCTGTGAAGGTAAAATCTCCCTTTTGTTGAAATTTGTGGGAAATGTCTAGAGGTGATTTTTTTTTTTTTTTCTCTCACCTTCAGTCTGATATATCGTATTCGAGGGTATCCTAAATTCGCTGTGATTTTTTCCAGGTCAGATTTTCCTCCTTTGATTTCTTTCTGTCTGAATCATGTGGTAAGTGTTACACATCTCGGTGGAGGTGATGCAAACTACTGCAACTATACCGCTGTTTGATCAGGAATGTAAACTGCAGTGACCTCAAGTGACTGGGGTAAAATTAGCTGTCGATGCTTGCCAGATATTGACACCCGACAATGCATTGCATTGTGACCATTAAATACCAAGCTGTTGCCAGTGAAAGAATGGGACCTGATATAAGCCTATCTCCCCCAATGTGTTGTGCATCTCCATGGAGGGCAGGAAGGGAGGTTATTCCTAAGCAGAAGATGTTGCGAAGAAGGACACAAAGGTGGGTTGGTTCCCATTGATGAGTACATGTGCGTGCGCTCACACACACACACACACACACACACACACACACAAGGCATTAAAAGTAGCACTAGGTCTACCAACTCATGTATTACCATCACGAACATATTTTGAGACTCAAATGCTTCCATTAGAAGAGTATAGAGGATTAGCGTGTTGTAAATATGTAATTAAAAATTCAGCTATCAAAACATACATCAACTCTGACTTAAAGGTTGGGTCAGATATTGACTTTCCTAAAAGAGCTAAATCAATATCCTCTCAAGTTACACTAGCAACATTCACAAGCAAAACTATAACCGACTCTGGCATTTTCTACAGATAAAGGTTCAGTATCTGTCAGACCATCCTTTTTCCCAATACCAACATGGGAACTTCAGAAAGCTTATTTTGACATTGACCACACAGATATAAAGAAAGACGAAAACATAAATATGCTAGCCAGTTATACTAAATGCCATATTGAAGAGAACTACGCGAGTCATTTAAAGGTATACACAGACGGTTCTTGTATAAGCAATAAAACTGGGTGTGCCTTTTTAATCCCTGATTTGAAAATTGAGAAATCGTTCTATATTGGATTACAACAAGTCCATATTTACAGCAGAACTAACAGCAATACTTATGGTCTTAAATTATTTGATCAACTTCCCTCAAACTATATTTCAGATTCTTTTTTGTGTGTAGATTCTAAATCAGTTTTGCAGGCATTACAAGCCTTACAACTGCACATCCGGCCAGAAATGATTATGGAAATTAGTTGCTTAATACACATGCTAATTGTAAGGGGTACCCAGATAACGTTTTGTTGGATACCATCTCACTGTTCTTTATACTATAACGAAAAGGTAGACAGGGCAGCTAAACATGGTGCTAAGTGTGGTTCTCAGTCTGAATACCTCCATTTTCCTCTTTCCTTGCACGAGCATTATGGCCTACTAAGGTCGCACATTTGGAATGTTTTCCAAAATGAAGTGAAAAACATCAAACGACCAAGACCATTTTAATATTCAAAATATAAAAGATAACTTTATAACGACTAAAAAATTACTTTCCTTAATGTATAGATGGGAAACTTGATGCTTTCAAAACAAAATATGTCAAAAAATATAGTTTGCATTTGTGGATGCAAAATATCTCCTAATCACATTCTTTCATGTCAAAGCTTGAAGATATTCGTTCCAGTTTTACGCAGAATAACCCGCTCAGTATATTCGACTCACCAGCTTTGACTTGTGACTTTTTTGTAAGTCTAGAGAACAGTCCAATTGGTCACTATCTATAATCATCATTTTTTTTTAATGCGGAAGTGATGATGGAGGGGTAGAAGAGGAGATGGGGTGAGGGGCGGGGGGGGGGGGGGGGGGGGGCGATGTTTATAATTTTGTTGATTTTTTTTTTTTTTTGCTATTATAATCGTGTAGCTATATATATTCTCCTACATTCAAATGCACATACATTTTCACGCCTAAGCATCCATATGTATACACACGTACATGAATATGTACAACTCCATACAGTTTAGACATGCACAAGTCTTACTCTCTTACTCATGCACTTTTTTTTTTTTTCGTCTAATATCACGATTAGTGGAAAGACGTTAAATAAATGACACACACACACACACACACACACACACACACACACACACACACACACACTGTAAATGATGTACCAAAGACCTTTGTAAAGAAAAACCAGCATGTTTAATCACGCACATAGTGTTGTAGTCCTGCTTACTATGTCTGCAGATTCAAAATTTGCATATCTATGCCATAGAAAGGAGCACATAATATCGTAAGAAGGAGCAATGGACATCCAAAGGAGGCAAACATGGGGAAACGAGGGGTGAGTTAGTTTTCCATTAACGAGTGCACACACACACACACACACACACACACACACACACACACACACACACACACACACACACATTTATCCAAAGACCTCTGAAAAGAAACATCAATTGAAGTGCACGCACATATGACTATAGTATCATTCAAAATATCTGTAACCCCATACAACAGAAAGTAGCACGTTATATGGTAACAGCGAGCAACGCACATCAAAGGCCGTCAAATATGAAAAAAAGACACATCATTCTCTGCAATATTCATCTATGCAACATGAACAATTCTTATTCATTACCCAGACAATAACATCACGTACATAATCAACAACACCCCGCCTGAAAAAAAAAAAATCCTACAGAAGTATTAATTCTGCACAAAGCAAAGAAGAAAAGACAATGATATATTGGGCGGTGGTCTGTTCTAAACGCTGCTGCTTGTTTCCATTGGCCTCGCAGCCTGTTGTACTAGTTCTCACCACTTACTGAGTCATTCTAACGAGCTGTTGTCACAATTCTGATCTGTTATCAACGTTCTTTCATGGTCTGTTTCAGTAATCCTCACCAGTGGTTACTCTGTCACGCAGTCCGTTTAATGATTCTCACCAGATGTCAACTCTTGTCACACGGTCCGTTTAATAATTTTCACCAGTTGTCGACTCTGTCACACAGTCTGTTTAATAATTCTCCTCAGTTGCAAACTCGTGTCACAATGTCTGTTTAATACTCACACCAGTTCTCAACCCTGTCTCGTGGTCTCTTTGGTAATCCTCACCAATTTTAACTCTGTCATGCAGTCTGTTTAATCATTCTCACCAGACATCAACTCTGTCTCAGTCAGATGCCGCAGTACTCACTAATTACCAACTTTGGCTCAAATCAATGAATCTGAATGAGAGGAAAAGCCACCGCTGTGTAGTAGCTAGAGTCATATTCTTGCGGACAGGGAAGTCGCTGGTTCGAGTCCCTTCAGATGCCTTTATCTGTGGGACTATCTTAGTCCCGACTAGCTCCTGCCCCGAGACTAGTGTACAATGGTCTCATTAGGAAGGAATGGAACCATACAGTGGGGTTTTATCCATCAACGAATGTGTTTCTGAGAGTGCTGCTGGCAATACCTGGCCAACAGTGCAGGTGTCTGTTCCTTTCAGGTCCTATTAATCTAAACAGGTGTCTGTTCCTTTCAGGTCCTATTAATCTAAGGTGCTGGGACATATGAAATAAACCGTTGAGTTCAGCCCTATCATGTAATCTCTTAACGGAATGAAACCACGTACTATTTTTTTTTTTGTATCTTTTTTTCGTGCCATTTCAGCGGCGGTACCTTCAAACTGTACATTCTGGCTCCCCTTCCACAGCTACATCCAGGGTCGTCCGGCCACAGCCCCGACAACAGCAATCCACAGGGAGCAGTCGATGTCAAATCGTCATGAGACAACCCAACAGAGGAAACGGCGCGCTGCTGCCTGCCGAGTCACTTCGGTGGTGTCTGTTTTGATCCCAATTACGCAGAACACCAGTTATTAAGCCCCCTTCTGACAACAGTAACGGCTTGGCTGTGAGCCAGAGCGAGTGAGCGTCCCCACTATATACCCATTTCTCTGGTCCCCCTCCAGAGAACGTCACTACTCCCGTCCACACATCAGTCCCCCCGAAGTCGCTGGTACCGGCGATCTTGACACAAACTCACCAAGGGCATAGATGCAGAAAGGAAATCGAAACTGAGGTCACCAAGAAAGCGGGCACGAATACCCCCAGAACTTGATACTTTCCTAACGGTGAGAATTTGATACTTTTTTATGCTGATCAATGATGATGATGATGATGAAGGTGTTGCTATGGAATTCTGTTCTGTTCTGAGACTGCATGACATGACTGTACACTACGTTTACTTTCATACTATATCCCAGCCTCATCCAGGCCCGAGAGATACAGACACCAGCAGTGCTTGCCAGGGAATTTGAGCAAACTCTCGGAGAGGCATCCTGCGAGCGGATGAAACTCCACTGTGTGTTATTAGTTTCCCAGTTGAACCGATAGCCGACTCAGCAGCTGCCGGTAAGTAACTCTGCTTTCAGCCTAGATTTTTTTTCTTCTTTCTTCATTGTCGTCTACTACAGTCAACAGTGCCCTTTCTTTTTCCAACAGTCTCCCCTCAATCTTTTTCTTTTCCACTGAAGTGCCAAAGAAAAAGGTACCCCACCATCGTTCACCTTCTCTTCATACAATTTTGGTGAGCTGAGCAAATAGGTCCCAAGCTGAAGTTCACAATGAGAATGACGACAACAGGACATCATTTTCTTCCTCAGCTTAAGTCAACGTCATAGCTGCTAACCAAACCCTGATTTCTTAGATTTCTCCCAAAGAAAAAAAAATTATGACAAGTCATGTCAACATTATGTAAACCTTTATGATTTCCGCTGCCAATAAGTAGATGAGCTAAACTAATAAGAATCTGATATATACTGATCAACATTAACATATAGAACTCAAATTTGATGATGAAGATGAGTATTGCTTTTTTATTTGTTTGTTTGTTTGACAACACCCAAGATGTGTACTGTGATGATCTGGCATTCCCAAAGGTATATGTTGTTATGATGCCGACAGTCCTTAAGACGTGTACTGGCATGATAGTGAAAGCCCCAAGGGTGTGTATTGTTATGATGATGACATCCCGCGAGGTAGGGGCCTATGTGGTCTGTCTGCATCAAAGAGGGAGTGTGGCGACACCGTGCCCCATAGTCTTCTTATGCCGCCTTTTCTTGACACGCTGGGTGGATTACGATCAATCAAGAAACAGACACAAAGTTATCCTGTTGACTTTCGTTCAAATAAAGTCACAAACGCACACAACTCCAGTGCTGCTCGTGCTGCTGACCGGTGGCACACACGAACCACCTGAAACAATTCTCCTCGTCAGCTGGGCCATGAACAAGACTTTGAGGGAGATTCAAAACGTTTTAATCTGTACCAGATGATGGATACAACAATCAACGTTTCGCTTCTTCTTTCTTGTTAATAAATTATCTAAATAATGCTCCTAGTTTCAGGTTATCTTATGGAAAAGAAAAGTCGCATCCACCATGAAATTCATAAGTGAAGCCCTTGACGTCAACGAATCAGCAGCAGCAGCAACAACTCAGCCCCTTGAAGGTAAAAGCAGGATAGCCTTTGGATCCCAAACGGTGACTTTGAAAACGGAGCCGGACAACGGCAGTTTCTGTGCATCCTCTTCGCTGAGTTTCCGGGCGGAAGTGACGTACAGCTCATCCAGGTTCACACCGCCCCAACACACTGATGTCGGCTGTTTCGCTGGGATGTCAATCTTCCGCAACGTTTTTCCTGTGAAACAGTCATAGTTCGTGTATCAGCATACAGGCCGTCAATTTAAAACGTGTTATTTTAGATTTAGTTTCAAAGCGCGGTGACCGAGGGCGGATATTGAAGCCAATTTTACAAAGAAAGTATTGTCTGGCGGAACTGATACCCCTTCTTTTTAAAACGTTATTTCAGAAAATCTCTTTATAGATCTATTAAGTTGGACACAATAATTCATTAATTGAAATACCTGAAAGATGACACATTCACGGTCATCAAATGAACGTGGTGCAAGAAGCGATCTCAAAAACAACTCCATGAAAGTAGTCCCTACCCGGAAATCATTTAAACAGCCCAACTAGTCGTACTCCTCACCACCTTATCCCACGACAACGCACTGACTTCCTTGACGTAAACATTTCCATCGTCAGGGACTTTTCACATCTTCAGCACACTCAAAGCCTAAATACATACACGACTGTCTTTACTACCATCCCTCCCTTCGTCCTTCCACAAGAACGGTATACCATAGTGCGGTGAGTAAACTCACCTATCCTGACAGCACACTGTCCCAGAACGTCGCCATCGACGATGAAATGGGCGTAGAATTGCAAAAAACAAATGCAACCTTTGGCAGACTACACACCAATGTTTGAAATAGAAGAGGCGTCAGTCTAGAGATCAAACTGAAAGCGAACAGAGCATTTGTTCTCCCCACACCCTTCTACGCACGTGAAACGTGGACAGTGTACCAACGGACATGCCACGAAGCTGAATCACTTCCACGCAAACCTGCCCGAAAAGATTGCTACACATAAAATGGCAGGAGAAAATTCCAGGCACAGAGGTGCGCGACCAAGCAGGCCTGCCGAGCATCCACACCATCCTGATGCAGTCTCAGCGTCGATGGGCAGGTCACGTAGCTCGCATGCCAGACCAACAGCTACCCAAGAGACTCTTCTACGGTGAGCTGAAGCAATGCGCAAGGAAAGCGTTCCCATGGAGGTCAAAAGAAACATTTCAAAGACACTCTCAAAACACCCATGAAAGCGTTTAACATCAGCCCTGACACATGGGAACAAACTGCTATGGACCGAGCTAGATGCTGCTACTCTGTCCGCAAACGCGCCAGTTTACGTGAAGAAAGGACTGCTACAACAAAAGAGACAATCGAGGAAAGTCCGTGCCAGCAAGCAAGAGGACCTCTCCCACCTCTCCTACCCAAACTGACACCGCACATTCTGTGCATTCATCGGCTTGATCAGCCCCCTGCGTACCCACAAATCGTCTCGCCCTCATCAACCGGAAGATGACTGAAGTGGTCCTCATCTACTCGACCGAACAACAAAGATACTATACTCACAGTTCCTTTCACACAGGAGACTCCGTTCAAATGACAAAAACTGCATGATGCATACCAGAATTCAATCCCGCAATCACCTTCCCCAACTCCTCACAGGCACTGCAAAAGGATGCTTCCAGTCCCACTGGAACCGACTGCCAATCAATCGAAACGACCTGCTTGGGAGGACTGTCCGACACATTCCTTAATTACACCCACATAACATCCTAGTTTTCAAAATCATAAAATCTAACTGGCACCTGCAGAAAACGAAATTGCAATGAAACGACTTCTAAAACGTCTTCACCAAACAACCAGGTATCACCTCAAGCAGGCAAAACCACCAAGGGAAGACTTTTGTGATTAAAAGTAAAATTTGCCTGCTTTCTGCTGGCTACAGCTTCGTACATCATCTTCCCTCTTTCAGGATCAGACCGCCATGGTCAACAATCAAGCAGAGGCAAACAAGAACGTTGTATGGTGAGCACAATGTATCATGATAGAGAGGATGGCTCCTGACGCCCTAAAGAAGAAGCCAGACATTGTTCGCTTCTACAACTCCACAAAAGGTGCTGTGGATTCTCTTGATGAGAATGGCCTATATGTATTCCACCAAACGCATCGCTAAACGATGACCAATGGTGCTGTTTTACAACACTGTGATCTCAGCACCATTGCACATGTTTGTCTGGAGCATCAAGTTTCCAGACCATCTTCTTTCCAAAAAGGATGCCAGACCTCAGTTCATTCTTCGGGTCGCTGAACAGCTGTCACTGGAACATAGGGAGAGGAGGCTTTGTGCAAAAAAAAAAAAAAAACTTCCTAAACCCCTGAGAAACACAGTGGAGATGCATGTGCAAAACTTTCAAGAGAAGACCGCAGCTTCACAGGACAGAAAAAGAAGTGCTCGTGCAGGAGGCCAAAGAAAAAAAGATCAATGACAGCAGCACAGAGACCGCCCACCAGCAAGCAAATAACCCACACTGAGCCAAAACAGAAACAAGGTCACTGTGGCTTATGCAGTTGGAAGCTTGAACGTAAAACTCGCAAACCTTGCTTCTCCTGCTAGTGGCAATGCAAAGAACACGCCATGTCTGTTTGCAAACAATGTGCTGATTCCATCTCATCAGTAGAATGCATCACTATTGTATTCAAATGAGATGCCTCTTCCAGCATCTGTCTGGAGGAACTTCTACCTTTGAACGTTCAACAGCTGCAGCAAAATGATGGTTCTGGTTATAAATCTGGACAGCCTGTTTTGAACAGCTGGGATTCTCTTGCTGAAACAAGTTTTAGTTCATTTTTCAACAAAAAATGAGAAATGCATCGGAATTTTACTAGCTTGTATCCTACATCACTCTGTAATGTTATCCAATGTTAATGTTATTGCTGTATTTTGTGTGTGTAAATTGTGTGAGTGTGTGTGTGTGTGTGTGTGTGTGTGTGTGTGTGTGTGTGTGTGTGTGTGTGTGTGTGTGATGCGCTTACATGTCATAAGGAAGCCTGTTCAGAAGCTCGTTCATAACCACTTTCAGCTGCCGGAGCCGTCTTCTGTATCTATTTCAGCATGAGAGTGAGAGA
>JADBJO010003221.1:205960-215960 GCA_016801955.1 Conus betulinus
ATAGAAACAGCATGAGCAGTACTAGCGATTGTAGCCGCAGCAACAGCAGTCGTGAGAGGTAAAGGGGAGGCAGCAACACAAGCAGCAGTCAGTAATGCAAGTTTCGAGTACAAGTAACCGTCGTTGCTGTTGTCGTCATTGTCGGAGCAGCAATGACAAAGGCAGCAGCAACAGTAGCAGCTTCAGTTTGCAGTTGCAGAGCAGCAGTACTTGTCTAGCTACAAACTTAACACCGAAATGTCGTGGATATGCACTCAAAAAGTGCGAACTGATATTTAAGTCGACCATGATGTTTCAAGGAAAGATTCCCCTAAGCGACGTTATTTTCAGGTTTCTGTTTCTGACGCGGATGGCGGTCCGGAAACCACTAAAAACACCCCTTCCTCCTTCACGCTTCATTCTTAAAAACAAGGAAATCTGAAAGCTGCATGAAATCTCCACTCTCAACAGATTTTCGAATGAATAGGAACATGTTCTGCATCCCCTCTCCTGTCCTCCCACCTTTCCTGACTCCCTAAAGCCGTTCATCATGGCTCCCGTGGCTGCGGAACTCGCAAAGGATCCCTTCCCCCATCCTGGATGGCTAACACACCTTCCATAGTAGGTGGGTTTGCTAGCTCAACCCATCACATTTGTCTGGGCCTTCGGTGACCTGGCAGATTCGGCCATTTCAGCAGGCGTGAGGGAAACTTACTTCCGGTCATGAAGTTCCCATGATGGAATGCATTGATCGTCTTTTTGAGGCGGGTAAAATATAGGCCAACAAAAAGAAGAAAAAAAAATACCTTTGGTTTCAAAATAGGCCCTACTGGTAAATATTAATGAATGAAGTCTTTCCAAATCTCTGTGTGTGTGTGTGAGTGTGTGTGTGTGTGTGTGTGTGTGTGTGTGTGTGTGTGTGTGATGTGCAACGTAAATAGAATGATGACTAGTCTAAAACAGGTAGCAAGACAGCAAAATAAACAAAAACACAGACAGTACAGTATTTGAAACATGAATGTACGGTATGTTGCAAGACAATCATTGTTCTGCCTGGGTTGAACAGATCATCGATGCGATTAAACTGTAGGTTTGGCAGAATGTGGTTTTATTACAACCACACTGAGCGTGTTATCATTGTGGAGCAGACACT
The DNA here is from genome assembly GCA_016801955.1 of Conus betulinus. NCBI lineage: Eukaryota > Metazoa > Mollusca > Gastropoda > Neogastropoda > Conidae > Conus > Conus betulinus. The sequence continues at coordinate 207,093 of JADBJO010003221.1, forward strand.
AAGAGTCATTCCGAATCTTTACAAAGCTGCGTTCCGATTGGTCAATATGAAAAGCATATTTCGATTGCCTAATAACACTGACTCTTGAACGACTGCGGGTTTTTCAGCTGGTAATACATAATACATTACTCTATACCTATCCCGTATCACAGCGTCTGCTATTAATTATTTCTTCCTTCGGTAGACATTCCACGGAAGGCCTTCGCCGCTTTCTAAGTGGCGCAACCTAAAACGATATTGCATGACTCCTCTGGCATGTTCAACTTTCGGTTAAGCACGAGCAGTTTCGATTTCAATCGCAAAGAATCGATACTACAAGAACTCGAAATCAATTTCCTTCACACACACTAAACCACAGCTCTTCTTAACATACTGGATTCGCAGCGGAACCTGTGTGTTCCCTTTGCTACCGAATTTTGTCTGGATGAAGCGATTCCACCCTGATTTTTACCCATCTGTTTTCTACTAGCTTTGCAGAATGCATTTAAAAAGGTCATATCATAGGTCAGGACAATCAGGACAATGACACATGATTTTACCCCTACCCTGGGCTGTTGCCCGATCACTGTCATATACACTTACCGCCCACAGTCGACCTTTAGCGTCACACTTTCCGTCATTGAAGCGAAAGGTTGGCTGACCATTTTCCACGTCGTCTGTCGTCCGCAACTCCTTCGAGTCGAAGTGCATTTCCGCGAAGCGTCGCCCTAAACCAATCATACAGCCGCCTTTGTCCCTCGGCACCACGTGACCCACTGGTTCATCTGCGTAGTAATTGACATGTTTAACAGCTTGTCAATCTGCTAGAAAAAAAAAAAAAAAAAAAAAAAGACAGGGACACAATATAATCACACACACACACACACACTCGCACCGTGCACCATATAAATATATGGATCTCAAACACGCATGTGTAGGCTTGCAGGTGCACACACACACACACACACACACACACACACACACACACTGAGTGTAGTTTTTGGTCAGAGAAAAAAAAATGAGGCAAGAAAACATACACATAAAAATCACGTGCTTAAAAACACTTCCATAGCCCCGCAATGAGTACAAGCATGCTAAGGCGCTTTCAGAAACACCCAAGAGCACACAGATACGCGCATGCACAGACTAACTGACAGTTGTACACTCCACACAGAAATGCTGTGACTCACTCATGGTCTTTACGTCATGCTGGCCCGTGGCAGGTGACCAGCGATGGACCTCGTGGGACTCGATGTCCACAAACAGGAAGGTCTGCGATGTGCCGTCCCAGTGAGGTCCCTCCCCCAGCTCTCTGCACACATTCTTCAGCACCACTTCCACCTTGGGGTTCGCCATGACCTCGCTCCGACTTCGCTCTGACCTTGGCCCTGTCCTTGAACCCTGCCTTGACTTCGCTCTGACCTTGGCCCTGTCCTTGAACCCTGTCCTTGAACCCTGCCTTGACTTCGCTCTGACCTTGGCCCTGTCCCTGAACCCTGCCTTGACTTCGGTCTGGACTGGACCGACTTCGAACCTGACCTTCACGGTTGGTTTGCTTTGACCTGGACTGACCTTGGCATTCTCCTTGAAATTTACCGTCACGGCTGGCCTTGTTGAGACCACTGACAGTAACGTCCCTTGACTCGCTGGTGGTCACTCGAGAGTAGATGTAAGTCCACGATATTCGGGCCTGTGCAGATACTGTTCACAGGTTATACTTATTCTATGATGATGCATACATAGAAAGAAAGAAAAAAGTGATATAGAACTCACATTTACATAACTTAGATTAATACATACAAATATAGAGAGATACATATGTGTAATTTTTATTGACAAACTCGATTTTGACGGAGAGGAATTTTTTTTTTTAACTTATTCCATTACAACAAAAAACCAAAACCCCAACAAACAAAACCAAAAACAAAACAAAAAAGAAGAAAGGAAAAGAAAAACCCAAGCTGACGATAAGTATTTCTAAGTGAACTATTTCTTTGTTATACACACGCGCGCGCGCACGCACGATCGCACACACGCATGCACGCACGATCGCACACACGCATGCACGCACCTAACGCACGCACGCGCACACGCTCATTAAAATGCAAAATCATAATTTTGTTAGAAAGCGCAAACGTACGTGGAGCTCTTGCCATATCCTTTTCCCCCCCCAAATCGTACATGTCGTCACTTTGATGAGGCATACCTTTAGTTCATTTTCAAATACTGTTGTTTTTTTTTTTTTAATAACAAGAATTGCACAGTTGTAATTTTATGATAGTGACGTTTGAGGGGCACTTTTATTTTCGTGCATTTGCTCTTGCATACAAAAATGATTAATCGATTTTCTGGGCATCATTTGCTGTTAGCATACCTCCTTTAATTTCATTCAGTGTGTAACGGAACAGTGTTTTGACAGCTGTATAGAAATACAATACCAGTAGGCTTCGCCTGGCTTCAATCATTAATCCCGTGACTTGTATACAAGGAGTGTGCTTGGAGTGGACCAGAGAGAGAGAGAGAGAGAGAGAGAGAGAGAGAGAAGAATCCGTGTGTGTGTATGCGTGTGCGCATGCGTGCCATGTGTGTAAGTGCGAGCGAGCACACGTGCCTATAAAAGAGAGAGGAAAGAGAGTCAAAGACTACCGTGAATGAAAGACATGTCCCTACAAGCTTTCAGGACGTAAAACTCAACTATTAAATTTTTCACAGAGAGAGAGAGAGAGAGAGAGAGAGAGAGAGAGAGAGTGTGTGTGTGTGTGTGTGTGTGTGTGTGTGTGTGTGTGTTGACACGATCGATAGGAACAAGGAAGTTGAAATCGCTTGGCAGAGCTTACAACACAAGCTCTTCAGAGAAGAAACATCCCTCAGTTTGTTTTGTTGTTGTTGTTTTCGACGGGTGTCTATCCACAACGTCATGGGACACGTGTTCTAAACTTGGGAAATTCAAGTCATACGAAATCCCTTGAGGTGATAGAACTGCGCGCGGGACTGCTCTCTCTCTCTCTCTCTGTCTGTCCTCTCTCTCTCTCTCTCTCACGCATGCGCGCGCGCGCGCACATACACATACACATACAAACGCACACATACATAGCCTACATAAAACACACACACCATATGCGCGTAGCCACTTACCTCAACTCTGACTCTCTCTCTCTCTCTCTCTCTCTCACACACACACACACACACACACACACACGCACGCATGCACGCACAGACACACACGCGCGCGCGCACGCACACACATGCGCGTTCGCATGCACGCACGCACACAGACGCACGCACACACACACACGCGCGCGCGCCTTGACGGCACACGGTCACAAGTTCCACAGCGCTGTTTCATCGGAGTTTAGAAATCTATGATCGATAACACATTCTGTTGTGGATCAATACAGCACGCAGTCTCAGTCTACATGACCGTAATCTACTACTACTACTACTACTACTACACACACACACACACACGGACTGACTGACTGACTGAAACCAATTTATTGTCGGATTGATTCAAGGTCGTACACACACACACACACACACACACACACACACACACACACACAGAGGCAAGCGCGCGCGCACGCTTCACAGCCTCCCAAAAATAAAAACACATATTGATGCTCAGGGGCCTAAACAAACAACACCACTGCTTTTAGCGTGGCCTTCACGCAACGCACACACACTCCATCTCTTGGAATTTTTCCCCATTATACATAGAGATTAGACGGCAATGGTGTGCATCTCGCCAGCACGAAACTGATCCAGCCATACGCAAAGCGAACAGCGTCAAGGATACCTCAATAGTTAACGGTGACCTCCCTTTTCCAGGACAGACGTGCCAACAACACACTCTGCCCCCCGACGAACGAACACGCTGTGTCGTCTTATGCATACATTGTGTGTTTTTGGCTCGCTGCGGCTCTGGCAGACGTGCAGAAGGATGTAAACCATGTAGGGCTGTGGTACACGGAATGACAGTTGTGGCCAGCATCAGCAGCCAGAAGTCATCGGTGAAATCTTCACAGACACATACACAGCAGGTTTTTCAGTTCGCCTGTCTCCCGCAGCTCTTGTGTGCAGGAGTCCACTGTTGGCCTAGTTACCTTGCCGCTATCACACACACGCACACACGCACACTCAGCTGCTGAACAGACAGCGGGTTGTGCTCTGCCATGACTGTATCAAGCAGCGCGCGCACAGCCTGTAGGGGTGTAAACCAACGCGTTTAACGTGTGTGTGTGTGTGTGCGTGTTCGTTCAGGCCGACAATGGGGAGCCGCGCAAAGCAAACCGCTTTGCCTTTGTAGTTTTGGGTTATGGGCACATAGCAAGCGCAGCTACACTGAATACTCTGTCTGTCTACTCTGTCTGTCTATCTGTCTGTCTGTCTGTCTGTCTGTCTGTCTGTCCCACACACACACACACACACACACACACACACACACACACACACACACACACAGAGGCCCTATGCACCCATACACATATACGTATTTACTGCTGCTTATTGACGCATTGTCACTTAATTCATGATTCTAGTCTTGGGCAGTATATCAATAGCTCATAAAGAAAAAAAAGGGGAGGGGTGGTATGATGGCATCTCCTCTCTCTCTCTCTCTCTCTCTCACACACACACACACACACACACACACACACACACACACACACACACACACACACACACATAGGCCCTATACACCCATACACATATACGCACACTCACACATGCGCGCGCTCACACAAACACGCACACACTCGCATCATGAAAATAAATGTTATGATTATTGATTTCATGAATGCATTGTCGCTGTTTGACAACCATTTCTAGTTCTGTTTAGTCTATTCATACATTGTAATCACATCATGAAAATGTGTGTAATATGTTGATATTATTGATGCATTATTGTTGTCTAATTACACCCTTAGCAGTATGTAATTTGTGAATATCTTTTAAGGAAAGGAATGAAAAACTCTCTCTCTCTCTCTTCTCTCTCTCTCTCTCTCTCTCTCTCTCTCTCTCTCTCTCACACACACACACACACACACACACACACACACATATATATATATATATATATATATATATACACACACACACAGAGTCTCGCTCCTTTGATAACTAATAAAATGATCGCTTTCTATGTGTCTCTCTGTGTGAGTGTTTTGTCTTTACCTTTTTAAAAATTTTTAGTTATTTAATTTAGTCTTGTTTGTTGTTTCAATGTTTTTTTCTTCAAGTTCATCTGTCCGTCAATGTTGATAGAGAAACGACTCAACATGTTTGTAAAAAGATTTGTAATGTTTATTAGCTTTTTACAAATTATTAAACAGTGCAGGCTAAGTCTGAGACCTGATGGCTGATTGCTACAGGGATGTAGGCATACTTCTTCCGCATTGATCTATATTTAGGACAAATGAATTAATTTAAAAGTGACGTATATCTTCTACGCTTTCTGTATAACATTGTTTGCTCTTAAGGTCTGCCCAACGAAGGCGAGACACAAAATATAGTGAAGCAGCTTAATAAGTTGATTGCTTCATCAAGGGTGAATTTCAGAGAAATTCCAAAGAAATCACAGAGTGCCTCCCTGCGGAAAGGAAAAGGAGCTAAAACAAACACGTCCATTTCAGCCAACCAAGCCGTTTCCAACTGTAACAGAAAAACCAGTCAAGAGCCTTGGGATGACTCTTTGAAAGACGAAGAAGGGAAAGAGACCAAGAAATGTCAGAAGAAAACCTGCAGATACTAGACCAGCAGGTGCAAGATCTTGTGTCTTCTGCTCATGTTGATCCCGAAGCTCCTCTGGTCTCTGCTACTGATTTACGATATCAGCATTAGCATAGTGGAATGAACAGAGGTCAGCATCAACAAAATACACGAGGAAGTGGTTTTTGTGTCCAACCTGCTCTCGCTGACGTCGTACTCTAGTGCTGCCAGGCAAAGCCGAAGTTTCCTCAAGGATACAAAGTAGGTAAAGCAATGTTACGAACCCTGCTCGGAGACTTCGACGATAAAGTTGTGAGATCAGTCCAGCCCAGGCTGGACACTGGGCAGGTAATGGTCAAAGCTGGACACTGGCAGATAATGGTAAGTTTGGGAGGCAGTGTGGGCGAGGCAGAGGAAAACTCCAAGATCATGGAAATAACAGGTCACACACAGACCATTAGAATGGGGCTGGAGTCGACAGAAATGAAAAGGTAGTCTAAGGCGAAAGGGAAAGCAAAGAGAGACATGGTAATTGTCACGCACGAACTGGTACAGGTCGCCTCAGCGACAATTGTGGAGTGTGGCCCGTTCATTCCCAGGTGGGCAGTGGACATGAAGTGCGTGATTCCTGTCGGGAGTGTGGTTGTCTGTCAATCCTTGGAGAGGGGGGGAAGGAGGAGAACGCATAAACTCGCCGGAATAGTGGGTTTTACGTGCGTAAACGAACTCTCGTGAAACTGGAGTTCTTCGATGTGATCGGGGGAATTCCGTGCATGTGAGTGCTGTCTTGTGAGTTCCCGAGGTGAATTCGAATGTCGTCGTGTGTCTGCAAGTCAGTACGAACTGAGGTTTATCCGCGAAGGTTGGGTTGGCCTTGTGCTCAAGTTTATTTCTGCCTTGGGGCAGGGGTTCTGGGTATGCTCTTGACCGATTTCTGAAGGTTTGGCTACCTGAGGTTTTGACTGTCGGTGTTTCACTGTTCAGTGACATGTTCTGCATCTACCAGGGCGTTGGCTGTCTGGCAGTGTTCCGGTGACTGAGGGTGTCGTCCAGTGTGTGTCGTTCCTGTTTTGACCAAGGAAAGCGTGTAAAGTAGCGGAAATTCGGGAGGGCTGTTAAGTCGGTTGTTTGCAGATATCATTGTTTCATCAAATTTCGGTCCCCACAACTAGAGGATTTTTTTTTTTGTTTTTATTCGCAAAGTTTTTTTTTTTTGTGTGAGTTCGACTAAGGGGGAAATTCTGTGGGAGGAGAGAAGAGAATGAGGAAATTTAAATGCGCGGAAGTTTGAAGGAAAAAAAGGGGGTATATAACTTGAACTTAAAGTCAAGGAAGCCGTAGGCGTAGGAATAATGTGTGTTTCGGATCTACACTGAGGCACATAGGTGGATTAGTTATAGTGGTATTGATGTGCTAAGACATAATATGTCGATGTACTTGGTAGTATTCGTAGGTGTAAAGACATATTGTTTGGTAAAGATTGGTTGTTTTTTCTGAGAGTGTACGTTGGTGTCGGAGGATTGAAATTTTGAATATTAAGAAGAGACTCCGTCACGCGGCGCGTGGCAAGTTCAGAGAGCATACCTATGCGCTGTGCCCGAGCATGTGTGAGGTTTATCGATCGATGGGGTGACGGGTAGTGGTACCTCGCATAGACACATCTTGTAGAGGTTCACTTTTGGTGTTAGAGCGTAGAACCAGACTGGGTTGGATGGACGGAAAGGTAATTAGGGCTTATTACATTAATAAAAGTTTTTTTTCTAATCATTATTAAAGATTTGCAGGTGAATTCAAGATTATGTTAAACACAACAGTAGTATCAGCTAGATTACTTAGTATAGGTTATCACAATTGAAAAAAAAGAGAGGGAAATAGCAGGTAATAAAAAGATGTTTCAGATACTTAGGAATTGTGCCTCAGAAGTCTACTCTTGATGTATATATATGTATATGATTCTTGTTTCAGTCAACGGGGTGCGCCAGTATTCAAAAAGTTTTCCTCAGCATTGTGGTGTCGGCAGGCAATGTTTAAGGTAATGTATAGCAGCACTTGGAAATCCTTGTCGAGCTTATGTAATTGGTGATTGTCCTAGCGCTTGATAATTTCCGATAAACTTTGAAGGATAATGATTGTGCCTGCTAGGAAATTAGGGTACCCGGGTTCAATTCTATTATTTTGTTGTGCTTGACATGTGTTTTGATGATTCTGTCAAGCATGTTATTAGGTAACAGGCTCTGAACTGTGACTGGTACTGGTAGGTCACTGACGGTTGGTTGTTCGTTGGACTAAATATGATTTATAATCCTACTGAATCATTGTCTTGGAGACTTCGATGGGGACTGAAGTCGTAGAAACATAATTCGGACGGTATAATCACTGTTGTGAAGGAACGGTTACAATTATGTTCGCGGCCATTGACGGAAATGGAAAGTCAATGGAGTCGGTTTAAATTTGTGATGGAAAGTTTCTGGTGAGAGAGAATTTCGATGTCAAGGTGGCTGATTGTATAAGTCAAGGTTTAAAATTCCGATCAGCTGTCGCACTTTGGGTTGTGAAGTGTACATCTCAGGACTATATTTAATGAGTCAATGTGAAACGCTAAAAACAAACAAACAAAAAAAAAACACTCAGAACCGTTTACTTCTGTGAAGTAGCAAAGAACTTTATTCTTCTGTGGTATTAAGACATTTTCCTTTTTCACAGGTTCCGGCGAGTTTTCTTACTTTCTCCTGCACAGCGAATCGTGAGGGTCGGCCGCTCGGGTTGGGCGTCGTCTTACCTCCACTTCCACTGTCATCCCTGCCCATTCCACTGCCTGGGGTGAGGACGCACCTGGATCCGGCAGGGTGTGTTCTGGACTGGATGCCAGCTCCGTCTTCTGCAGTCCCAGTGTTTGTAGTTCCTCCAACTTCGGTTCTGTCTTCTTTTCTTCGGGGTGGGCAAGCACCTCGACTCGGGGTGGGCAAGCACCTCGAGGCCCCCACTAAAGGTGTAATCATCTGCGTGTGAATTGTGAGTGGTGTAGTTGGGGCCTAGTAGGTAGGGGACCGGACTCTTCGATACATCACTACTTTATTCCAGCTGCTTCGTCTCAAAGGCTTTAGTGTAGGTCTTGTGGTTTTTTTTGTCGGTACAGTGATGTGAGGGCGTGGTGAATCAGAGACAGACTTTTACGTGGTGATA
>JADBJO010003221.1:220960-243460 GCA_016801955.1 Conus betulinus
CACTAACACTGCTGTCATTCTCCCATATTACGACTGCTATTGCCATATTATTACCAAAAGTGGTAGTAATCCTCTCTTTATTTTTTTTTTTCGTTATTTCTTATCACCGTTATTATCATTATTATTATTCCTATAGTATTATTATTATCATCATTACACCTGGACTCACACATTGTCTCCCTCCCGACAGCCTCTTTTCATTCAACGCCCATTTTGCGCCGAATTGGATGAAGATATGTGATTACTCGTCCATCTTCGTTATCCTGAGTGTTTTGTATCTTGCCTGAAGAAGACCTAAGAGGTCGAAACGCGTCGTGTTTTGTCTTGTGATTTGTTTGTCGTTTTTTTTTTCGGCGGAGCCTTTCAAATAAAGTTTAAAATTTGTTTCGACTTCCCCTGCAGTTGCCTCACTTTGCAACTGGATCTTTCATCCTTGAGTTCTGCACGTGCAGGACAGAAAGTTACGCGTACCGCATGCTGATCAGCACTGTTGAGCATACGCGAGGACAGATTTGTGTTTACCGTAGTACATCGTACTTGGGATAGAAGTATAAAACTGCACTGTTTCTGACTAGGAACACGATGGCTTGAAATGACCAGAAACATGTTCCACATTCCAATCTCCTAGCGTTTCATGATTCTCTAGACCAAATTCAGGTTTACAGATAAAATGACATTCAATGCGTCAGTTTTTTCGCAGTGTGACAGTGGAGAAAGCGAAAAAATGTTTTACTGCTTCTCCAGATTTCTCACTGACTTGCATTAGCTGTTTTGTTTTTTTGTTTGTTTGTTTGTTTGTTGTTGTTTCTCTCTCTCTCTCTCTCTGATGTTCCGGTCAGTTTTGTTTTGAAACAAAGACAGAAGTGTGGGTCTGTCTTTTCTATACGTTGGTATCATCTCTCTCCTTGCACAGTAACCTGAACGATTTCAGTTCTGTCCCTGGATGTCCAGTCACTTACTATGCGTTGGCCATGAACAGTGACACACTCCATAGGCTGACTTCCATTCCGGTGTGCATAAGGATGGCATTAGTCTGTTTCGTTATTGCCTGCAGTTTATCTTCACTATGAGCAGTAACACACACGTCAACCATATACGCTTGACACGTAGACAAAAAATGAACACAGTATGAATGGATGCTTCACACAACAAATCCATGAGTCGAAAGCTTAAATGAACGAACGAACTAACTAGCCCTGAACAGCCTTGTTTCATGCCTCTACGTCAGGTGATCCTTCGTTGTGGGTGTTAATATCCGCTGTGACGTTAATGGAATGCTATGAGTAGCCGGCTCTCTGCATATCATCAAGCATCACTGTGGTCAATACTCTCGCAGGCATTTTTTTTTTTAAAATGTAAACAAAGGTTGCGTAGAACTTTGCTGACATGTGCCTGAAAGTTCTCAGTGGCAGCTTTCAAACGGACCACAATGTTCTTGAAGGCCATTCCTGAGAAGAAAACCAGCCAAGACAATCCATGGTGACAGTCGTTTCTGCACCAGTTGCACGTGGATCTTGTGCCATGACGCCAACGGAGAAATAGGTCGCCAGTCACTGGGCCCTCGTGTGTTTCCATCTTGTTCACGAAGTGGGGGGTGATAGTTGCCTGTTTCCATGGGGGGGGGGGGGGGGGGGGGGGGGGGGGGGGGGGGGGGGGGGGGGGGGAGTTTCTTGTTGTTTCTCCAATATATTCTGAATATGGTGGTCAACTGGAACATCACCTGATGTAGGTGTCGGTTCGGTCCCGTCATGGCCAGGCGCGGTGTTTTTCCTAAGTACTCAAAAGACATAAGACATTTCTTCCTCCAGTGACACACGTGTTCGTGTGGTGGAGATGTGACGTGGCAGGCACTGATGAAAATGGACGGGGGGTGTTGCAGCACTTGTTCATTCTTCTGTTGGAAAACCTCTCTCTATGCATATGATGCCATGCCTCCTGTTCGCTGTCATTCTTTATGCTCTCAATAGCATCAGATGTTTCTTTGTTAATTTTCATATCAAGATCGCGAGAATTCGTTATTTTCAACTCTTCGAATTGTGTTCTGATTTGCCCTCTCTCGGGTATACACCTGTAGTGTTTTCTACAGACTTGGAATGATGGTTTGGACGATATGATGATGAGCCGCGCCTCAGTTTTTTCTAACTAGTCATTTTTTTTTTTTTTTTTTTCATGTTTCGTTCGGACTGGGTCACAAAGTAGCCGTTCATTTCGCCGTGTCGTTGGCAGGGTCAGTCACAGGCAGATCATGCCGCCCGGGGTGCAACTCAGACTGAGTGTTCATTCCAGCGACAGGTAAACCAAACATGTTGCCGCACTGGACCGACGGTGTTTTCAAGGACAGTGACCGTGGTTAAACTCAGACAGCAAAACCATGCAGAGCGATGAGAAGGCACAGCCGCTCTGGCCGCCGTTGTCTGACGTTACATACATGCACAGCTTAAGACATAACCGAAAATGTCTTTTGCACATATCATACAGAAAGCTGCCCTGCCTCCTCTCTCTCACACATACACACACAGAGAGAGAGAGAGAGAGAGAGAGAGAGAGAGAGGACACTACTACTCGCACACATACGGACATGCATGGGTGCATGTGCACTCTCTCTCTCTCTCTCTCTCTGTCTGTCTGTCTCTCTCTCTCTCTCACACACACACACGCACGCACGCACGCATGCACACACACACGCACGCACGCGCGCGCTCAGTCACTCACTTTATCCAGTAAAACGGCGTCAAACGAAGAGCGAACATCGTGTCATGTGATCCCCCCCCCCCCCCCCCCCCCCCCCCCCCCCCCCCCCCCCCCCCCCTCCTTCCCCTGACGATGACCGATTCTTTCCACGACATCCCTGTCAGTGTGAAAAGAAAGGACCGAACGATGCTGACGTACACGTACTGAGGTTGTTGGCTGCGTGCGTGTGTGTGTGTGCGTGTGTTATCTGGTAACATGAAACCACGGCGTACAATGTGTCTGGGGACCTTAACTGTATGAACTGTCCCGATGTCGCTTGACGGGCCGTCCCATCATTAGGCAAACGTTCTTTTTTTTTTTTTTTTTTTTTTAATCAGTGCTTTGTTACAAAATGGCTTCAACGGGAGACGCTCTGGAAAGTCAGGGACTGCCACACGGCAACGCCGCTGTTGCACCGTCAGCACCAAAGCCATCAGCAGCATCAACGTCACGCTTTGCAGCGAGTGGCGGGCCGGCAGAGCAGCCTGGTCACTGTGTACGTGAGTCTGGATAATAAACAAGTCCTCGTTTTGTCTTCGTCATTGTCTCCCCTCCTCTCTCTCTCTCTCTCTCTCAACCTTTCTCAACCTCTTCCTCGCTCTCATTCCTCCTCTCTTCTCTTCCTCTCCCTCTCCCCATTTCTTCTTCTTATGTAAAGATTTCGTTTCAGACCCCCCTCTCTAGAGAGAGTTCTATTGTGGTCCGAGAGGGAGTAGGTGTAATAACGTTGGATGCATTAATATAGCGCAGGAAGAATAAGTGATATGATCAAGAGGCTGGTCAGACTCTTCTTTCTTTAGTTCTGTGTTGCTCTGTACGTGAGTTTTCACTTTTTTGTTTTGTTCTTTGTTTGGGGCGAGGGGGTTGTTTTGTTTTTGTTTCAGGCGTTATTTGTGTACTTGGTCTGTCTTTCTGTTGTTCAAAACAGTACACAGGTTGATGGACAGGTTGGCGGACAGCCTGGGCATCAAAGAAAGAAATTTATGGGTTTTTTCCCCCCTTCTCCTTGTCTTTCATCTTCTTCTCCCTCTTCTCATCTAGCTTGTTTGGTGGTGGTGGTGGTGGTGGTGGTGGTTGCTGCTTCTGCTTCTCCCTCTTCTCATCTAGCTCGTTTTGGTTGTTGTTGTTGCTGCTGCTGCTGCTGCTGCTGCTGTTGTGGTCTGTGGTATGACGACGGCAGTGGTGCTGTGACTGAAGGAATGTCTATTGTCACACGTGGTGCTGAAGCTAAGGCTGATAATCAAGAGAGGACAGAAGAGCATCTTCCATCAAGATTCCCTTTCCTTCCCCTTTTGAATTCTGCAGTTCATATGTAGTGCAGAAAAAAAGTACACCAGAAATCATCGTGAGAGTGGGTTTTTTTTTTTAACGATACTATTGGCGTTCTTGCTGAGTTAGTTTGTGTAAATTTTCTTCTTCCTCTTCTTCTTCTTTGCCTTCTTCTTCTTTATCTTTTCCTTCTCCTTCTTCTCCTCCTTTTTTTTTTTTTTTTTAATTCTTCTTCCTGCTGTTATGATTGTGGCTATTTCTACCGTTGTCGTTGCTATCGCTTTTGTTCTTGTTGTGGCTGTGTGGATTTACAATGTCTAGCTCATATCGTAGCTTTGGAATTTGTGTAGTAGTAGTAGCAGCAGTACAGATTGAATTAATGAGATTTTTTTTTAATGTCCTTTTTCCGTGTGTGTGTGTGTGTGTGTGTGTGTGTGTGTGAGAGAGAGAGAGAGAGAGAGAGAGAGAGAGAGAGTGAACGAACGAAATGATTTATTGCTATAAAGCGGTACAGCTTCCTTAGCAATATGTCGCCATGAACAAACAGCACACAAAAATTGAATAAATAAATTAATAATGCCGCGCGGTAAGTCCGACATGGAAGACCATGGCAAACAATGTTCATTCTCCTCACTGGGCTGGCATGGCATACGTCCCAAAGTAACCGGTCCGTCATGCGAGTCTCGTGAACACAGGCTGTCACCCCAGGTAGAACGGGATCAGGCCGTGCAGCGTGTCCATCGCTCGTGCTGCACGTGCTTGGATCTCGGCATGTCGTTTACTGACAACACGTTTCCCTCTTCGAAGACTGGCAAGTTTTGCACGTTCTTCTGTCAGCATGTTTCTGCTGTCCCGCTTTACATATACCAAACACTCGCTGTCACCAGACAAGCTGCGCAAGAAAATCCGAGGACAAGATCGTCCGATTCACACATCAGCACATCGGTATCCGTGGATCGCTGCACTGTCACTTTCCTAAAGGATGTGTTTCTCTCCTTGTCCCTCAATCGTCTGTGCACTGACCTGTCTGTGAGGGTAGCGACATAGCATAGCTTTTCACTATACTGGTACTGAAACCACCAACAGAATGATCAATCATTGGCTCGATGTCCGCATCAGGCTGCTGAATTATGGCAGTGTCACAGATAACCGTGCCAAACGTTTCGCTGGTTTCGTGCACGTGGAACACATCAGAATGTGCTTCGTCCTCGTCTTGCTCGCTGTCATTCTGGCTATGCTGTGTTGTCAAACGTGCTCTTGTGTACTTGACGTTTTCGACAGTATATCAGGTAAAGAATGGCGCATCCAATGGGCATTCCGTGTCAAAGTCACTGTCATGCTTTGCACTTGCCTGTTTCTGCTGCTGCTGCTGTTTGGCCCTCGCCTGGTCTCGTCGAATCTGACAGGGTGGCTTTCTTCTATGATATTGCACCCGTGTGTTGCGGTTCAGGACGGGATCCGCCATATTTGTTGACAGTGGTGAGCTGTCAGGCTTAAATACTGCTCAAAACAATTGAAAGGCCACCTGGAAATTCTCTCGCTATTTCACAACAGAACGGAAACAACCCAAAAAACAATGCTTTCGAACTTTACTTTCAGCCATTAATCAAAAACATCAATGACACAGATTTAATGACAAAATTGATTTGAACAGCATGTTTTGTCACTTTCAAGTCCACTACTACCATCTTTTCAAAAGTCAGAACGCCAGAGATAGATACACAAAAACATAGTCAGTAACGTGTGTATCCGCCATTTGCGTGGATGCACGCGATGCACCTTTTGCCTCATGGATGAGTCAGAGTCCTCAGAGTCATCTGGGGTATGCCTGCCACTCCTGCTCAAGGAACTGGAACAGCTGGTTTGAGGTCAACTGGCGGGGGGGTGATTGCTTCGAAGTCGCCGGCCCAGCACGTCCCATAGGTGCTCGATTGGATTAAGGTCCAGTGAGCAGGCTGGCCAGTCCACGCGGATCACGTGTTGCTGCTGAAGAAAGTTGTTGACGACTCGAGCCCTGTGAGGTCTGGCGTTGCTGTTTTGAAGTACCGCGCCTGTTCCAATAGCTGGCAGCGCTGGCAGCACAAGGGGCTGCAGGATGCCCATCCTGTAGCCCACACCGTTGAGGTTGCCTTGCACCATGTGCAGGGGGGTTCTGTAGTTCCGTGCCATTCCTCCCCACACTATTATGGATCCACCACCATAGCGATCACGCTCGCTCACGAGACCATCGTGATAGCGTTCTCCTTGCCGCCGCCAGACACGGTTCCTGCCGTCATGAAATGATAAGGCAAACCGGGACTCGTCAGTAAACAATACTCTTGCCCACTGATCTCTGGTCCATGCAAAGTGACGCTGGGCCCAAGCCAAACGAGCAGCACGGTGAGCTGGTGTCAGGACAGGACGGACGGCTGGTCGTCTTGAGCGCAGGTGTGCCTCTCTCAACCGGTTCCGAATGGTCTGGTCACTGACGGTGACATTGCCGGTTGCTTGCAGCTGCCCCCCCCCTGAGTGTGTCGGAAGTGGCCGTTCTCTGCCTCAGAGCCGACAGGACAACAAACCTGTCCTGCTGCCTGGAGGTGGACCTTGGGCGTCCTGGACGTCTTCGCTCAGCAACACTTCCTGTCTGGTTGAAACGGTCTCTCAAAGTCTGAATGACTGAATGGGCGACTGACAGTCGACGACCAACCTCTCGCACCCACACGCCCTCCTGAAGCCACGCAATTGCCCCCCTTGATCATCCTGACTCGGTCGTTGTCTCCGAGGCATGATTGCAAAAGTGCCGTATGCACAGGCATAAATGCCCACCAGTCTGTCAAAACTGGCTGACCTGTGTTCAGATAGGACATGGGTTGCACGTGCATTGCAGTATTCCTGCAGTTCAGATGTGCTCTGTTGCACAGGCCTGCTTGATTTGCACCCTTTTTTTTCGTGCAGTATGTACACATTTCAGTTCACCGCTGTGATGTGCATGACACAGACTGAGTTGATTTCTGATCAAATTCAAGTTGACTGATCAGGCATGCAACCAAATTCAGTAAGTTTGGGTGGTGGGTGGTGCAGTACCGTGTTATTGGAAAAAATAAAGTCAAACAAGGTACCCTAAAAAGTGGTAGTGGCCTTTCAATTGTTTTGAGCAGTATATTTGGTACAACTCTTTCAGTGTGCGCTCTGCTGCTTCGTTTCACGTCATGGAGAGAGAGAGAGAGAGAGAGAGAGAGAGAGAGAGAGAGAGAGAGAGAGAGAGGGCGTGTGTGTACGAGTGCTAGTGTGTGTTTAGGGTGGTATAGTGTGGTGGTGTGTGTGGTGTGTGTGTGTGTGTGTGTGTGTGTGTGTGTGTGTGTGTGTTAATTTTGTTCCTTTCTTAAATGAAAAATGTAGACATTCTGTGCATAATGTTTTCGTAAGTGTCAGTACAACCACGAGTTAATCTGACAATAAATTGGTTTCAGTCAGTGTGTGTGTGTGTGTGTGTGTGTGTGTGTGTGTGTGTGTGTGTGTGTGTGTGTTGTGTGCGTAATGTGTGTGTGTGTGTGTGTGTTTGTGCGTGTGTGTGTGTGTGTGTGTGTGTGTGTGTGTGTGTGTGTGTGTGTGTGTGTGTTTTGCAGTCTAGCACTATGGAACACTATGATCGCCACATCAGTCCTCAGTCTTCGTGGGCCGTTAAAGAGGTCAGGAAAACAGCAAATTGATTTTCTGTACTATATTAGATTGATGCTCTACATTATAGTAATCTGAGGTTTACTCTATTGCAGATTAATGCTCTGTGTCCTAGTGAATTGATATACTCTGCCACCGTAAATCGACGTTCTATGCCTTGGTTAACTGATGACCCATACCATTGCAGACTGATGTTCTGTGCCATAGTACTGAGAGGTTTTACACCATGGAGGATCATAGTAAATTGATGTTCTGTATCACAGTGGATTGATTTTGTATACCATAGTACATGGATGTTCTAAAGCATACTAAACAGGTGTTCTAATTGAAGTTCTCTACCATAGTAGATGGATGTCTATAGCATACTGAATAGGTGTTCTATGCTATAGTGAACTGATTGTCTACACTTCAGTAAATTGATGGTCTTATTTCAGTACAATGATGGTCTGCACATAAGTAAATTGATGGTTTATACGTCAGTAAATTGATGGTTTATACGTCAGAAAGTTGAGTTGATGGTTTTATACGTCACTAAATTAATGGTTTGTACGTCAGTAAAGTGATGGTTTATACGTCAGTAAAGTGATAATTTATACGTCAGTAAAGTGATGGTTTATACGTCAGTAAAGTGATGGTTTATACGTCAGTAAATTGATGGTTTATACGTCAGTAAATTGATTGTTTGTACGTCAGTAAATTGATGGTTTATAGTCAGTAAATTGATGGTTTGTACGTCAGTAAATTGATGGTTTGTACGTCAGTAAATTGATGGTTTACACCCCAGTAACAGTAAAAGTCCGATCCACATGTCAGTAAATTGAATGCCCTCATATCACTAAATTGACGGTCTACAGGCAAAACAAACAAACAAACAAACGATGGTCTACAGATTAGTAAATGTACAGTCTATACGCCAGTAAATGATGGTCTGCACGTCCATAGATGTATGGTCTACATGTCTGTAAATTGGTGCTCTACATGTTAATAAACTATCTACACGTCCGTAAATCGATGCTCTACATGTCAATAAATTGATTATCTACACGCTAGTAAGTTTTTGGTCTACACGTCAGTAATTGATGCATTACATAAATTGATTATTTACACGTCAGTAAATTTATGGTCTACTACACGTCAGTAAACTGATGCTCTACATGTCAATAATTGATTGTCTACACGTCAGTAAATTTATGGTCTACACGTCAGTAAATTTATGGTCTACACGTCAGTAAATTGATGATTTGTGCGATAATTATTTGATGTTTCATGCGACTGTAAGCTGGTGTTCTCTACAGCAATAAAGTGATTTGCTATGTGATATACAGAGATATTCACTATGACAATTAATCGGTAGTCAATGGGAAAAATTGACGTTTTTTGTGAAACAGTGAACTGATATTGTTTACAACAGTAAATATATTATTTTACGATAGCTTATCAATGTTGTATGCGATGGTAAATTGATGTTCTGTCCCACAGAAAATTCATGTTCTATGCGACAATGATGTTATGTTCAAAACGATAATAACACTATGCTCTGTACGGTGGTAAACATATGATCTGTATAACAGAAAATTACTGGTTCTGTGCAATAGTAAATTGATATTCTGTACTATAGAAGATGTTCTGTACAAAAGTAAATTCGTGCTCTGTACCGTAGAATACAGATGACTATAGTTACAAAACATTGATGGGGCTATTCCACAATAGAGTGATACACCATTCTACAGTAATTAAACGGACTATACCACAGTGAATGACGTTCTATAGTACGAAACATAATATACTGTTGTATTGTAAAGTGGAGTTCCGAGCTAAAATGATAATGGGCTATACTACAGTAACTGTGCTTCAGTGCACTACAGTAAACTAAAGCGTAACATGGCATGGAGTAAGTGATGAGTTATGCTACATTAAATTGGCGGACTGTTCTACGGTACACTGAGCTTTATATTGCGATTAACTGATGGACACCGATTTGTTAAGTGATTTGTGAACTGACGACGACTGTACTGTGCTTTGTAAACTGATGGACTATACTTTGCAAAACGTACGGACTCTACTGTTGTACATAATTTACTATACTATGGTAAATTGGTGGACTATACTATGGTAAACTGGACTGTATCACTGTAAATTGATGGACCGTACTACGGTTGATTGATATACTGTCCTACGGTAAATTGATGGCCTGCACTATGGTAAATTGATGGACTATACTATATAGCAAACTGATGATCTAGGCTGTTGTAAATTAAGGAACTGCCATGTAAATTGATGGACTCTTCTGTAGTAGAATGATGTGGCCCAACAGTAAATTGAATTAACTCCCGTGTGCGTGCGTGCGTGCGTGCGTGTGTGTGTGTGTGTGTGTGTGTGTGTGTGTGTGTGTGTGTGTGTGTGTGTGCTTGTGCGCTCTCAGGCAGGGCTGTTGTGTGGTGTTCTGTTCCTAATCCTGTTGGCAGCCATCATGAGCTACACGTGCTACCTGGGTCCTGCACTCTGTGGATCGGCTTCAAGGTCAGTGATCTGTCTGTGTATGTCTGTCTGCCACTGTGTCTGTCAATATACTGGTCTGTCGGTCAGTCTCTTTGTCTGTGTGGCCGCATAGCCAGCCAACAAACTGTCCACATAGGTGTGTACCTATATATGTACAGCACGTGTGTGTGTAAATCTGTTACACGTGTATGTGTCTATTATTTACTGTTCCATCCTCCCGTCTTATTCAGACTTCCTTTCATTGCAGATGTTCAGCTGTTGTATTATACGTGTCAGTCAGTCAGTCATTCCCTGACCGCTGGGGTCGTTGAGGGGGCGCCGTTTCTCTCCAGGCTCTTCTGTTTGTAGCTGTAGTGAGGAGATCTGGCATGGTCATTTTGGTCCAGTCAATTATATTTTCGACCAGCACTTTCTCTGCCGTCCTCGTCTGCGCCCTCCTTCAACGGTTCCTTGAAGGATGGTTTTGGAGAGGGTGTTGTGACGAATCACGTGGCCAAACCATGCCATCTTCCATCGTTTGACGGTTGCCAGAAGTGGTTCGTGGAGCCCAGCTAGCTCGAAGGTCCGTTACTTGCAGATCCAGATGTCGAGAGTAACCTTTAACCTCGTGGTTTGCAGTGGGTGAGGGTGGGTAACGTACAACGAAGACGGGGCACGAGTTCGCCCTGGGTTAGATCAAAACAAAGCCATTGGACACGTTCAGTGATCACGAACTTCACGCAAAGTTACGATTTCGTCGTCACAACATCTTCCAGCTGACAGACACTCTCCGAGAAAACATTGAATTTGATTTGCGCAGACTGAGACACGGAACTCGGCCCCCTGCTCTACAAGTGTGTCTGTATCTCCCAAGTTCGTCTGCTACGATAGTCGGCTTAGCTCTTTTTGGGGGAGGGGGGCTAAATCTGTCTTCGTCCCTTTGTGTGTCACTGTTACTTTGTGTCAGTGTGTGTATGTGTGTGTGTGTGTGTAAATGTGACTTCATCATGTTTATGGCCTTTTTTAATAGTTTTTTATCAAACTTGTTTTACTTAAGCTGCTTTTTCAGTCTTTGTGTGTGTTTGTGTCAGCGTGTTTGTGGACATGCGCAGAAGGTTGGGGGTTATTCAAAACATGCGCAGAAGGAAGGAATCCCTCTTTTTATCCGATCTTCACCGTTTACTTTCTGGACACTTCATAGGTAGAAACCGAGACGAAACCAAGATGATATAGGTACGAAAGTAGAATGCGCTGAACCCACAGGGTTTGTACCCAGGAGTTTAATCTCGTTGTAGAAGTAAATTTACCGACGACATGTAAGTACGGCCCCTAGGTTGGTGACCAGGTTCCGCACATAATCATTGGTCTTGTGTTCGTGTATGTGCCAATTGCTTAATATTCACTCCTCTCCTCTCACTTAAGACTCCCCTTTCATTGCAGATGGTCAGCTGCTGGAATTCCACGATGTGTGCCGGAGGTATCTTGCCGCTGGGCCAAAGCGCTGGCCATGACGGGTTCGCTGGTCAGCCTGGTTGGTGGAATGATTGTCTACTGGCTGCTCATCACCAATTTCCTCTTCCACATCGGCAATTTCATTTACAGTGCGTGCCTCCCTTCTGACTGTGCCTGTCTGTCAGTGCACCTTCTGCCTGTTTCTGTCTGTGCATCTTCTGTCTGTGCACCATCAGTTTGTGCACCTTCTGTCTGTTTCTGTCTGCACCTTCTGTCTGTGTCTGTGCACCTTCTGCCTGTGTCTGTCTGTGCATCTTTTGTCTGTTTCTGTCTGTGCACCTTCTGTCTGTTCCATTCTGTGTGCACCTTCTGTCTGTCTGTGCACCTTCTGTCTGTGCACCTTCTGCCTGTGTCTGTGCACCTTCTGTCTGTTTCTGCCTGTGCGTCTTTTGTTTCTGTCAGTGCATCTTCTGTCTGTTTCTGTCTGTGCACCTTCTGTCTGTTTCTGTCTGTGCTTCGATCTGTTTTTTGTCTTTCTCATGCCTCAGTCCTTTCATTCTTGTACCGTCACTTAGTCTTTCTGTTACTGCCTGTCCTTGTTTTTGCCTGTTCTTCCTGTTTTTCTGTTACTGTCTGCCCTTTCCGCTGTTTTCTTACTGTCTACCTTTTCTTTCTTTTCCTATCTGACCTTGTTTTTGTGTTACTGTCTGTCCTTTCTTTCTTTTCCTGTCTGACATTCCAGGCTTCCCCCCCCCCCCCCCCTGTTTCTGTGTGTCCTTTCTGCTATTTTCTTATTGTCTGCCCTTTATTTGTTTTCCTGTCTGCCCTTTCCATATTTTACTTTCTGCCTGTCCTTTCTGACTTTCTCTTGGCGACTATCCTTTCAGTCATAATTTTACTTCTATGGCGCAGTCCCCTGTTAGGGACAAGCTCCAAGCCCTTTACAGTCCACGCACCTGTTTCCACAGTGGGTGGCATGCCGGGGTAGAGCCTGTTGGAGCTATAGTCAGTCCGTTTCCCGTGCCATTTAGTCGAATATCAGTCACTCAGCCTCTCCTTCATTCTTTCAGGTTTTCACAGAGGATGTACGCTGTGTGAATACTCGTCATCCATACCAACGGCCAAACTGGTCTTGTCTTTCGAAAGTTGGTGATAGTATCTTCTGTGTGTTAGCAAGATGTTAATCGTGTTTTCACACATGAAACCTCGGTTTACAGTTTCATTTGAAAATACCTCTGTCCCATCTGTTGTCCAGTTAGTGTTTTGAAGATATGAGTTGATTGTTTTTTTGCTTTTTGGAGTGGGATCAGAAAGGGCAGAGGCGCGGGAACCCCTTCTCTTTCCTTAATCCATCCCTGCTGTGATGATGATGATGATGATGATGAGGGATGATGATGATGATGTGGGATGATGATGAGGTGATGGGTGGTGGTGGTGGTGGTGGTGGTGGTGGTGATCGTGATGATGATGATGACTACGACGACTATTATAAGAAATGTTGACATGTAATATCATGGGTTGTTCAATTCTGTTTTAGATCGAATTCATGAGCAAGACGCAATTCATACTGCCGTCAACTCTTCGAACGGACTGTATGGTTTTGGTGAGCCATTCCTTTGATATCTCTCTCTCTCTCTCTCTCTCTCTCTCTCTCTCTCTCTCTCTCTCTCTATATATATATATATATATATGAAATGTGTGTGTGTGTGAGTGTGTGTGTGTGTGTGTGTGTGTGTGTGTGTGTGTTGACACAAAACGAACAAAATTTACCAGGGTAATGAGATAAGCAATACAAAATGTTCTTTTCCACCCAGCCCTGGAGAGAGAGAGAGATGGGAGTGAAATGTCTTAATAGAACTAGAGTGCAGATGGTGTGGTTTCAAAAGATTTATGCCCAGTTGAAAAGTTTGCAAATACATGGTTTTTTTTCTAATAAAGACACAACAATTCAGACGCATGAGATGGTTAGGCCCTATGTAGTCCTCCCTCCTCATGCGAGTCTCCTGATCTAGTTTTGTAAAACTGGATTTTGATTTAACCGTGACGTAATTTTTTTTCTCTCTCCATTTTCTCAAAACAGAGGGTGCCTTGTTGAATTGAATTGGAGTTTACCGCAGAACGGGTTTTAAGTTGGGAGAAAGGGGAGGGAAAGCATGGATTTGATATAGATGAAGGTGTTTCTTAGGTCCCAGTTGTTAGAAAGGTACAGCTGGCAAGGCATCTATGCATTGCTGACTGTCGAATTTCTGGAAGAGATTTGTCTTTTTTTTTGTTAATAGTAATACTATATACCATGTTCTTTTTCCTGCACGTGTTGGCGGGTGAGAAGATCTTTAATTTCTTGTTTTTGACATTGCAGTGTGTTGTTCGATCCGGTTAAGATTGCTTGAAATGCATAGCAATGTGACATAAACGCAAAAAGTCAATTGTTTGGAGATACAGAGAGGAGACGATTTGGACAGAGGTGGATGCTGAACATTTCCAAGACAGTGAAATTGTGCGATTTGCATGGTTTGCCGATTAATTTTAATTGCAATTTTTTTTTCCTTCCCATCTTTACTCCTTAGAACATTTATCTTTTTCTTTCAGTCACTTGTTGACAGTAGAAATACCGCTCTGGAATGAAGACCTCGAAATATTAACAAATGCTGCAAGACCGTGTTTGTAAATTGGGTTTTACATCCTTTGTTTCTGGTAGTCTCTTACTCACAGTATCACACAAAAACCATCCTTGATTGAACTGTTATGCCCGCAGAACGTTTAAATCACTTCTCCTCCCCCCATTTTTTGTTTCTTAAGTTGGTTTTCAAGTGCACCGCTCAAAAATTGCTACTGCCTCCATGAAGGAGAATTTTGGTCGTTTTTTATTAACCTTTTTTTAGGACGGATTACCACATTACGGTTAACACCCATATATTCATGGGTTTTAGCAGTATGTAAAACCATTAAGTTTGAATTTACACCCCATTACATGCCTCCAAAAAACTTGAGGTTTGGAGATGGACTTCCTGCCAGTGTTTGTTAGAGGCTGTAGCCTACCCACTGGGCTCATTTTGTATGCTTGGAGCGAAGATTTTGTGCTCAAACGAGGTTTTGATTTACTAACGCCACTGGACTTAGGTTTGCCTGAGGTGAAGAATGCTTTGTAAATGTTTAACATCGCCTTACATGCCTCCCAACAGCACATCCATTGTCTTGGTCCATACTTCCACCGTGATTTGTATGTTCCTGGCTACCCTCGCCTTGTCCATCATATTCAGATGTTGGATTTATATTCCACTTTCGGATTACTCGGCTGACAGTTGCTTTGGATTGTCTCTGCCTTTCTATCCAGAATCCAGATGAGAGGTCACAGGCAGGCAGAATTCCTTTGCAGATAGAAGAATATTGAGTGGATAACTACTTATCTTTCGGGCATTAGAGCGGTGGACAGTGATTTTGGTTTCCTTGCTTGTTTGCTATCCAGAGAGAGAGAGAGAAGCAGGCAGGCAGAGATAGAAGAATATGGAGTAGCCATAAACGTTCTGCACTTCTCATTTTTCACGTCAGCTACGACTTCTTCACGAAGTTTTTGCGTCATTCTCGTTTGACGAAGCACATACGGAATTCCTTTGCTCTGTTGATTGTAAAGTTCAGAGCAGTCTCAGTCCACTTTTAATGACGTCTTCTTCCTGTGTATTCCAGTCTGTGTCCCGATGGATGCTGATTTAATTTCTTCTCAAAATTGTTGTGTCCATGTTGTCTAGATTTTGTTTCGGTTCTCCATCATTTTTTGATCCACTTTTCTTTTCCATTCTTCATTGTCTCATTGATTCTCTTACTTATGTCTCCTTGTTTCTTCCCCTCGATCTTCTTAAGCTCCTTCTAATGTCACATTTCTTCAAGATATTGTTTGTGATCCATGGGCCTGATTTCCATCGAATACCTTTGCTGTGAAAGTCATACCTTGTTGAAATTGTTTATGAGGGCTTTGTTGTCTTCTTCCAGCCAAAGTGTACAGAAAAAGTTCTTTCTGTGCCATTCTGGAACGGTTCAGCAATGTCAGGCTTTCAGTTTGTCAAGACTGGATTTCAGACGGCTAGTCTTTACTCCCTTGTTCTTCAAACGTACTTTAAAGTTTAACGTTACAGGATCGTGGTCACTATCGGCGTCAGCTCCCGGTAATTTTCATTTTTCAGCCCTAAGTCAGGCCAGTCCCGGTTCTCCACAAGACATTGTGTATCTGGCTGTCATACTAACCACTTCAGAGTGCCGTGTCCATCATCAGGATACTTTATGCTCACCAAAAGATTTGGCAAGGACCAACTCGCCATCGCATGCAAATTCTAACGTGTGTTGCTCTTTTTCAAAGGTGGTCTCATAACAGCAGAGGTTGCAGATATTCTTCCAGTCTTCCTGGGAATCTATATCTGTCTTTGCATTTCAGTCACTCAGAAGGACGAGGATGTCTTTTTGTTAACGTGATTTGTAATATGGGATATACCTTTCTTCTATCTGTACTTTTTCCGTTCTACCTTATGATTTTACAGAGACCGGGATTGTGTCGGTATAACTATCTCACGGGTTAATTCTTTCAGTCTGATAAACCTGCCTGAGTGTTATTACATTACAGGTGGCAAATGTGATGATGTTCCTTCCACAGATTTCTTTTATGTCGCTGTATAATTTTGACATAGCTTTGCTGATTTGTATGTATTTGGTGACTGTGTGAGTATGTGTTGTGTCATGTTCTGTCCTGTTTCCAGGTGCTCGTGTGTGGTAGTAGACTATTGCTCTCTCTCTCTCTCTTTCTTCTTTCTCTCTCTCTCTCTCTCTCTCTCTCTTACATATGTCAAAATCTCCACTCTTAAAAAAAAAATCAGGGTGTGTGTGTATGAACAAGAACATATTTTATTGCCGTATGAAAACCAGAGGTTTTGTGGGGCTCAGATGACCAAGTTCAGACATTCAATGAAACTAAACTAATCCCAGCGTTGTCCCATCTTGCAACATAACATTAGTAGCGGAAAGGAAAAGCACAGTGTGTATCAGAGTCTGATTAAATTTTCTGTCTCTGAAGAGAAAAACACAACAGGGTATACTGGGCAAGTACAGGCTAGAAGTGGTCCAACAATATGAGCTCCGAGAGTTTTGTCATGTTAGTCTGTGGTGGAAAATCAGTTTTTTGTGATCCTTGTCATCAGGTCATAATGTTGTTGGTCAAATAATTTGCAGTCATTGTGTGTGTGTGTGTGTGCGCGCGCGCGTGAACGTGTGTGCGCGCGCGCATGTCTCCACGGATAGGCGTGCTGTGTGTGTGTGTGTGTGTGTGTGTGTGTGTGTGGTGGTGTGTGAATCAATATATAAACTCCTTTCATCCCTGAGCCTCCTTCTCCTCCACTTCCTTCCAGCGGTGTGATGTCTCCACAGCCCAGGGGAGGGAACCCTGTTCAGTCAACCAGAGCAGTGAGAGCAGGGCATTGTGCAGCCAGTTTCCTCATTGGTGGAACGAGACTCGCACCGTTCCGGTCTTCCTCGTCGCCCTTCTCTTTCCCTCCTCCACTTCAAGCGGGCCACAGTCTTCACAGTCATGAATTCTTTTGGTCAGTAAGTTTTCCTTATCTTCTTTACAGCATGTTTTTCACAATGGACAATAAGAAACCCACTGTCTCTTTTGCTCTGATATGGTAGTTTAAGTTAGCCCAAGCCTCCATACATTCTTTACTTGGCGTTACTCTACATGTCAGTCATTTAATTATATTTAGAATAATAATGTACCAATATGATTGATACCCCCACCCCCCCCACCTAGCCAGCCACTCCACTCTTTCACCATCTGCCTCCGATATTTTTTTTTTTCTTTTTTTTTTTTTTTTTTTTTTTCCGTTTCTTTATTTTTTCACGGCTTCAGTTCTGTGTTAGTTTTCGTGCTTCAGTTGGCTTCCTTTTGATGTCCATTTTCTTCTTCTTCTTCCTAAAATACTGGTTCACTCAAAAACGAGTAGGTCACCAGCGCACATGTTAATAAGTAAAATAAAATAAAATGGTCGCACACGATATTCAAAAAGTTAAAAAGCAATGGCCAGATTCAGGCCCAGGTAACCGTAAAATATCTGGGGAAGTTAAAATAGAAAAGCAAGTCAATATGCAGATCTCAAGACTGTCGTATCAATTTGATTTTAAACGAGACTGCATTTGTGGCAATCTTGATGGCACCCGGCAGTGAGTTCCACAGCCGTACAGAACTAGCATAAAAGGAATGTAAGTGGCTGTCAATATTGATGCAGGTATGGCATAAGATTGGCCGCCACTCCTGGTGCTACTTTTATTCAGTACTAGTTGTTCCCATTGGAATATCAATTAGTTTAGCTCTGCCTTTGAAGAAGATATTAAGTTTGATAAAAGCTCTTCTCTCTTCTAAGGGTTTCCATTCTAATTTCCTCATGTTCTTCCTACTATTCCCTTTCTCTCTGATATGGTTCCCTGTTACGAACCGTGCTGCTCTCTTCTGAATCTTTTCGAGGTTGTCAATGTCCTTTAGATGGTAAGGGTCCCAGACTGAGCAACCGTATTCCAGTACTGGTCTAACCAGTGTTTTGTAGCAGTCATCTTTAACCTTTTGGGGGCAGTCGTTGATATTCCTGTATAGAAAGCTAAGATGTTATTTGCTTTCTTACATACTAAATTGTAATGTTCTTTCCATTTGAGATGACTATCTATAATCACGCCTAAATATTTTGCAGCATTGGTTTCTTTAAGAATAGTATTATTAATAGAATATTCTGATCTAGTTGGTGAGCGTTTTATTACATATACGCAACACTTGGCACTCTGGGGATGAAATTCCATTTTCCAGGTTCTTTCCCACTCTTGTAAACAGTTTAGATCTTCTTGTAGAATGCGTGTATCATTCTTGTTTCTGGTTGTTCTATATACTAAGCTGTGTCATTTATATAAATTAAGAAAAACAAGGGCCCCAGAGCAGTTCCCTGTGGTACACCTGACAAGACTGGCTTACAATGGGATGACGACCCTTTCACAACAACTTTCAGCGTTTTCCCAACGAGGAGTGATTTAGACCATTTTAGCAAAGAACCGCCAATGCTGATGTGTTCTAATTTAAGCAGCAGGCCCTCATGGTCAACCTTATCAAAGGCTTTGGGAAAAGTCTAATAAATTGCATCTGTTTGCTGTCTGTCGTTAAGACAGTTATTAAAGTCATTGAGAGTTGTTATAAGTTGAGTCTCACAACTCCTTCGCTGTCTAAAACCATGCTGGATGTTACTTAATAAGTCATATTTGTCAAGATGGTCCATTATGCTACTATATATTATGTGTTCAAGTAGTTTTTGCTGATATGGATGTAAGAGATACGGGTCTATAGTTCTCTGCTTTAGTTTTGTCCACCCTTTTGAAATAAAGGAACAATGCTAGCATCTCGCCACTCATCAGGTATAAACTCCCTGTTCAGTAGTTTGGTCAATTTTTGCAAGTAATTTTGCTTTCTATGACCATAGTAAGAGATCGGGTCTACATTTCTCTGCTTTAGTTTGTCACCCTTTTTGAATAAAGGACAATGCTAGCATCTTCTCGCCACTCATCAGGTATAAACTCCCTGGTTCAATGAAGCTTGGTAAAGTAGCTTGGTATAACAGAAGCTTGGTCAATATGGGATTTGAGAAAACCGAACAAAACTGATGTTTAGTAAATTTGCTTTCCCTTCAGGGTCCTGTATTAGGTTATTCTGGTTGTTTCTCAGGTCTGGAATCCCAACGTTGTCCTGTCTCTTACTCCTTATGTAAGACCATAATGTCTTGTTTTGATGATCACCTTCTGAAATCATTGAATTTACATAACTGGAGTGAGCAAGCCTACATTCCTTCTGACACCTTCTCTTAATGTTTATACCTAATCAATAATCTTTCTGAATTAGGGTGTAGTTTTTAATTTCTTAAAGAACCGATGTTTTTCTCAACGAACGTTTAGTTTTTATATTAATCCATGGCTGGTGATTCTTGCTTGAAGTTATTTTAGTAGGTATGTTGTCATCCATAATAAATTCCAGGTTAGTTTTTACACACTTCCAAAGGCCATTGACATTATCTTTAACACTATGAGACCTCAAAAAAAGATGACTGAAATCATGAGTATTCCTGCGTAATTTTAGTAAGTCTGCTTGGTTCCAGAGTTTGATGTTACGTTTTAGGGGTTTTCTTCGAAAAGGGTTGAAAGTTGCTCTCTAAGAGAATTATGTCATGATCACCTAGGCCTGCAATTAATTCCTGATTGCCTAAAGTGCCTGGACAATGGGTAAAAAATAAATTCAGGAATGCATTGCCACGTGTTGGTATTTCAACTGACTGCACTAATCCAAGGTCTTTGGTGGTATAAAAAAACTGAGAATTAATGTTTTTATTGTATTGATTACCAAGTATAGCATCTTCATGCCAATCAGTATCAGGTAAGTTGAAGTCTCCACCAATCCATAATATTGCCTTCCTGTTGGCCAAAACAATGTCAGATATGTCTCTGCAAATAGACGAACATACATTTTCATCTGAGTGTGGAGTCTGTATACTGATCCAACAATGACAGGTCTCTTATTCTTAAAATTAATCCTACAAAATAAACTTTCACTATTTTTGCCTTGATATAAAAACTCACTGGCTAAGTTCTTCCGAATGGCAGTCAAGACTCCCCCACCTCTTTTTCCCAAGTCTGTCCTATCTATAAATATCAAAATCCTCCATTAGAAGCTCACTGCTGGATATTCCAGTTTCTACCAAGTTTCTGTTCCAATTACAACATCAATTTTTTTTTTTCGGTGACTCAGTTACTGAGTTCTTCCTTTTTCTTAATAAGTGATTGAAAGTTTATGACTATGCGTTTAAGTTTATCTTTTTCTTTTGATGATTTGGAGTTCGGTTGCACTTTGTGATTTGGGGTTTTATCAGTTTTAGAATCAGGAGTGGATGCAAACTTAGGGCAAAATTTCAAGTTTTCTTTTGGGGATCGGTCTGGTGAGATAGGGTCAAAACGGTTGCTTTCTGAGCTGCAATCTTCAACAGAATCTTCAAAAAGTCTCGAAGTAAAGTTTGGAAGCCTGCAGGTAAAACGCGTCCAAGATACATCACTATTACATAATGCTTCATAAACTGCTGAGTTTAATAACATACATTTGGTGTGATACCATGTATTGCAAACGTCACAGGCAACTGCTTTATGTTTCCATGTGACTCGCAAATTGCAGACTCCGCATGGATATTTTTCTTTGGTGGGCGGACCAGGATTGAGCTCAAAGTCTCCCGATAGTAGGATAAGGCTTAAGAGCCATGATTCAACTCCTCTATGTCTAACTCTTTTAATGAAACAATTCCTTATTACTGTACTATTTCTGATATTAATTGAAATCAGTGGTTCAAATCTGGGCCTAGTAATCGACGTGAGAACAGTGCTTGGCACAGGTGTACACAGAAGGCTAACATGGTTCAGGTTGCCTAAAGTTTTATAACCTGCAAAAATGGAGCTAAAGACGTCTACATCTATATCTAAAATTTCAAAATTAAACTGATTGCTAGGGATATCGTTGTTCCTATCACATGTGCAAACAGCAAGAAAAAGAAAACTTTTAACGAAACCGAGGAACAACAAGCCGGTAGCCATCTTGAAAAGCCTAATAAGACACAACACCTTACCTGAAAGGGTTTAAACACAATTTTGTTTTTAAAAAAAATAGCATTAAACAAACTACCAACAGCCAACAGTGCTGATCATTAAAATTCACAGTTACTCGTCTGAATAACAGATGTAAAGACGTAACAAAAAAGATGTAAAAATGAAGTTAAAACAGGAGCTCCAAGAGCCAGGCAGCCTCCTCGCTGGACATGCGCAGTCCAGGATGATAAGATGGCCTGCAAAAAGAGCATCCATTCTTTCTGTGTGTTGTTGTCGTCTAGGGTTTCTACGTATACCGTGAGGTCTTCCCCAGAAGCATGTTTTTGCATGTCTGCCCTAGTTATGGACGACGGAAGGCACGGTCATTGTTAAGATAATCTAGGCCGATCCGGTATGATCTTTGCATTTTCTTCTCCCACATGGTGTTCCTTGTGCCAGTCAATCCTGGCCGTTCCCAACCCTTTCCAGGTTGTTGTTGTTGTCCTACCCTGGCTTAAAGACTCCAGAGATCATCCAAACAGCCGAAGTACTATATATGGTACAAATACATCAGCTGGGGATGAGAACATTATGTGTGTGACCGTTTTTGATTATCCCGCCACATGGACAGCCACACTCCGACTTCGGGAGATTTGGGAGACTGATAATGTTATGCTAGGAGCTTGTCACAACTGAAGACAATCCCCGCATAACTATGCAGAACATAACATTTTGATGTGGCCTTGGTGTTTTAGCCTATGTCAATTGGCCTGACACAGCCTTACGCCAAGGCGGCTTGTGCCAGTCGATCCTGGCCTCCCCATCCCTTTCCAGGTCAGGTTTGCTGGTTGAGTTTACTCCCACAGTACTGGGTTTACATGGTTACCTGTAGCACAGGAGAACCTCTGATCTGATCTGCATTCATTTGTTTATCTTCTGTTCAGATAAATTTGCCTATTAAACCAAAATTTAATTATTAAGAGTTGTCTGTTACTGAATGCCATGTTTACATGTTTTTATAGCATCTTTTAAGATTTGCCACCCTGCACATATTAATAAGTTAGTGTATTGTCAGATGTGTGTATGTTTTCTATGTTCTATCCTTTCATTTATTAATGTGCTTATAGGAATATGGTCATTTCAAAATAAACCATCTTCAGTGTGTGTGTGTGTGTGTGTGTGTGTGTGTGTGTGTGTGTGTGTGTGTGTATGTGTATGTGTGTGTGCAGGCATGTTGTCGCTGGTGTATCTGGTGGTGTTCGTGGCGATGAAGGCGGCAGC
>JADBJO010003221.1:245960-258908 GCA_016801955.1 Conus betulinus
TCAGAGCAGGCAAAACAAGACACAAGACTGAAAACTTCCAACATCTCTGGAATATAAGACTCAGGCGAATAGAATGTTTGAAGTACTGGGTATTCACATTGGGTCTGTTAAATGCTGATGACCATTTAAAGTCTCACCTTGGCCATACACATGTTGTTAACATTCACAACCTATATTCTAAGATCATCGTCACCAAGGTCATTGTCTGTAGTATCGCTTCCTGCCATGGGCAGTGCATCAATGGCTAAAAGATCTTATTAGTTTAAGAAGCATAGGACCTGAAAATCACAAGTTGAGAATGACGACCAATAGGCCTTTTTTTCCTGTCCAATTACGAAGGAAGGAAGGAAGGCAAAATTGAAAGACGAAAGGAAGGAACAGAGAGGATAAGGGGTCAGGATGAAAGAAGAGAGCGGGGAAAGAAATAAAAGACAAAAAACAAAAAGCTAGAAAAACAGCATGAAGAAGAAAAAACACTGTACAAAGTTAAGGCAGAGTCAATGGTAATGTGAAGAAAACATAATTATGGTTACCCAGGAAGAGTGAAACTGAAATAACAGGTTAATTTTTTTCAAAGCAGGTAGGGAAAATAAAACATGAGGAAGAATTAATGACCAGCTTAGAATTTTTAAAACATAGGAATACTGCTTGTAATCGTATACTAAAAAGTGGCCGCCAAGTGGACACTTAAAAAAATTAATGCTAATTTTCATTTAATACCAATACTCATTTCCACTTAGAGCAATGCCAGTTCCTATTCTGGAGCAAAAATAATAACCTCTATGTACAACAAAGTGCTAATTTCCAATTGATTTTTTGACTGCGATCTTCTGCGTCAACGATACTACCTTTGAGGATGCTCTGAAGATTTAACTATAGATTTTTGTTTTGTTGTTGTTTGTTTTCCTATTGTTTAAATCTTTTGAGCATCTTCAGAAATAGTTCGTATTACTAATCTGCATATAGAATCGACACTAATTTCTGTTTAGGATTGATACTAAATTCCATACAAGATCAATACTAATTTTCAGTCAGAACTAGGGCCTGCTTGTTTCCACTTAGTACCAGTACTAACTTCCATCTAGGATCAATACCATTTTCGATCTAGCATCAATACTAATTACCATGTAGGAGCATACTAATTTTCATTTAGGAGCAATGCTAGTACACCAGCTGTCAAGCTGTCTAACTTGTTTGAGACAGACGCGAAAATATCGTCGTACTATCACTTGGCAAAAGATAGCGGTTATTCGTCCCTTGTGGCACCCAAACAACCAGGGAGGTTTACACCCAGTCTACACCCAGAGAGACTGTAACATGAATTAATACTACAGCCATCAAGCATTCTCTGGACTTGTTCGGTAAATACATGGGCAAAGTTGCATTTAAACCCTGCCGAATATTTTCTTCCCCATGATTAATGCAGATCTTCTAGAATACTAGTGTGGAGTGCTTACAACCGTTAAAAAAAAAGTCCTCAAATACGCTAGTGGAAGCTGGAAAAGAGGCAGCTACAACTCATCCTGATTAAAATTATGTCCCAGCACCTCACCAGGGCATAAATTAGAGGGTACCATTCACCAAATAGAGCCTAGAGGCTTGAGGGATTGTTGTATGGGCTCTGGTGGAATGCGGCACTTGAGGGGTCATGCCATTGGTCCCAAGGTCCATTGATCCCAAGGTCAGTAAATCTGTGTAATATACAGTAGTATGTGGCTATCTTGAAAATACAGCAGAGAGAGAGAGAGACAGACAGAGACAGAGGGAAGCATATTGACACTGGATCCAACGAACCTTGGGACCAATGAATCTTGGGACCAATGAACCATGGGACCAGTGAACCTTGGGACCAATGAACCATGGGACCAGTGAACCTTGGGACCAATGAACCATGGGACCAGTGAACCTTGGGACCAATGACGCGCTCTCCACTTGAGTATAGGCACTGCTTAAAGCCCACACAGCCACCTTGGGCCATAACATTATCATTATTGTGGTGCTTATAATCAGACAGTGGGAGCAGTGATGATAGATGAGCCACAGTGAGGCACACCAGCTGCCGGTCATTCCTCGCTAACGCCAGTGGCCGGGTGTGCATTGCAGAACCTGCTGGACAACATTGCGTCAGACGACCGTTGGGCCTGGCAGCACGGGCAGGCCTGTGTTTCCAGCTGACCTGCATCTTTCCTCAGCTGGCCTACATCACACGGATCCAGGTCTTCACCGCCTTCTTCAACTCCCCCTGGCCTAGGTATGAGTGTGTGTGTGTGTAGGGGGGGTAGGGGTGTGTGTGTGTGTGTGTGTGTGTGAGCGAGTGTATGCGTACGCGCATTTTTTTGTGTGTGTGTGTGTATTTTCAAATAGCCTTATGAACCTGCTGAAGCACAGGAACATGGGGCAATTTGCCACCCCCCCCTTTCCCATTATCCCCTTCCACCTCTTTT
Source organism: Conus betulinus (assembly GCA_016801955.1). Classification (NCBI taxonomy): domain Eukaryota; kingdom Metazoa; phylum Mollusca; class Gastropoda; order Neogastropoda; family Conidae; genus Conus; species Conus betulinus. The sequence continues at coordinate 248,405 of JADBJO010003221.1, forward strand.
TGTTTTGATATTAGTGATTTGTTTATTCTGGAATAAATCATTATGTTTTGAAATGTCATCAGAGAGTGGCTCTTCTGAGCATGCCTCTACATGTAAAAAAAAAAAAAAAAAAAAAAAAGGACAACAAAGCACCGACTGATTAATGATTGGCTTTTGTAAAATATGTTTTCTTGTGGTGTAATAGAGGAGTACGTGTATTCACTGCTTGAATGTGTGACAAGTAATGTTCATATCACTAGACAGTAAAACGGTCTTCAGGGAAGGTGGGGGAGGAAGGGGAATAGATACCACTGACCCTGCACTTGAAGAATTCTCATGATGTGATTGGATATATTCAGAATGTGATGCAGATCATGATTTTCAGTTAAGATCTGTTCAGTTAATTTCTTTGACAATTTCTTTAGTTTCAAAATGAACACAGCAAAATTTAGAAAGAGAGGGGATTAGTTACTGCCAAGGACATTGACAAAGCACAGGACAAGACACGATACATTTCAACCATATATATATATATATTTTTTTTTTCCCAATATGTTTTATTTTATTTCTTTTACTTCAATTAATTTGTTTAATTTTAGTTTGTTTATTTACTTACACACACGCACACGCACACACACACACACACATCATCACCCCAAAACCCCTACTTCCTACTAAGTTTACAGCCACCCTCCTTCACCTTTCCCTTTCCACCACACCCCATGTCCTATACCAATCAACTGACTACCCTTTGATCTATCCGTACTCCCCCCCCCCCCCCCCCCCCACACACACACACAATATTCCCCCTTCCCCTCCCCCAAAACCCCTATCAGAAGGGTAGGCCAAGTAGTTGACCCTCCCACCTCAAAAACCCCCCCTCCCCCTCTAACTCCCCCGCTCTTCCCTTCACTCCCATATCACCAGCATCCTAACACAGCTTACATGATTACACCTGTCCACCACCTCAACAGCAACCCACTATATATTCCACAAAATCACACACCCACTCACACCACATTAACTTGCAGGCCCCCCCTCCCCCCTTTTTTTTTTTCCCCTACTGACCACTTCCTTTCCTTTGTTCACATTATGTTCCCCCACCCCAACCCTCTGTGTACAAGTATACTAAGGGGCTCGTGTCTCCCCTCTCCATGTAGGTATGCTTGGATGTATGTACGTGTGCTTGCCATGTGTGTGTGTGTGTGTGTGTTTTGTGTGTGTTTGGTGTTTTTTTTGTTTATATATATATATATATATATACACAGATTCCCATATATGACCACTATCATTATTACCACCGCTCATAAGATGTCCTGTGTATGCCAATCCTTTTTTTTTTTTTTTTTTTTTTTGCATATGTGTGTGTGCGTGTGGATGTGCCAGTGTATGTATGTACTGTGTGTGTGTGTGTGTGTACATGCGTGTGCGTGCATGTATCATGCATGTGTGTGTGTGAGACAGTGTTGGTTTCATTTATGACAACCATCACCATCAGTCGGTCATTGATCATTGCCCCCCCTTTGCCCCCCCCCAAGTTTTTCTTTTTTTTTTTAAACTCAACTGGCATTGTCATGCCAATGGTATCATGCTTTTTCACTTATGGCAATAATCAACATCCTATATCACTGTTTGTCCCACTTAAGACAATGACCAATTATCCATGAATCATCAATTTTATTCCTTTTTTTTTCCCCCCCTCCCAACCCCAACCGGCATTACTACATCAATGCCACCACATTATTTCACTTATGACAATGGTCACACCCTTTAAATCTCATCTCAGTGATAAACATCCATCAGTCATTGATCATGTCCTTTATCCCCCACTGGCATTATCATACTTGCTAATACACTATCCTACTCCTTTTACAAAAATGACCATCATCCTACACCACTGTGGATCATACCTACACCTTGACCATGATCATCATCCACCCATCTTTGAACACCTCCCCCATTCCCCCACCGACATTTTACACCAATGCCACAACATTATCCCACTTATACAACAATTAGCATCATCCTTCAGTACTGTTTATCTCAAATGATCCATGATCATCACCCATCAGTCATCTACCCCTACCCCCTTCAACCTCTTTCTTCAACCTGCAATATTATACTAATGCCACCTTATTATTCCACTTACCGCAATGACCATCATCCTACAGTACTATTGATCTCACCCATGCCAATGAGCATCACCCACAGGTCATTGATAATTTCCTTTATCCCCCAACTTGCACCATCACCACATTTTTCCACTCATATATCAATAATCATCATCCTGTGGTACTACTGATTTTAAAATGATTACCATTTATCAGTCACTGAAAATACTCCCATCCAGTGAACACATTCATACTGCACTATATATGGAAATGAAAAAGCTGACCAATTAACAAAGAAAGGAGGACAGCAGCCCCAGCTGTAAAAAAGTAGCCTCCTTGGAATAAATCAAATGATCCATGATCATCACCCATCAGTCATCTACCCCTACCCCCCTCCACCCTTTTCTCAACTTGCAATATTATAGTAATGCCACCTTATTTCCAAGGCGACAAATAGGAAGATGACTTGAGCAGGACCCAGACTTCAATAAGAGGGATGCATACTACTGGATGCCCAGATCAGACCAAGTGAACATTGTGAGACTGAGAATAGGGCTCTCCAGACTTTAACATCACAGGTCCACTATATTCCACACCTGTGAGTCTTCAAATTATCAGTGCAGTACAGCCCCAGAGACAGCGGAACATTCCCAGCTAAACCAAAACTAGAAACTTAGCCTGCCAACTCGCCAATGAGTGCAAAACCTTACTGACCACTGGAGGGTCTTCACCATACAGCAGCCTCCATCAGCACCTCCAGGATTCCTACCTAAGTAAACGAAGAAGACGACCATCATTGTGAGACTAAGAACGGGGCACTCCAGACTGTGACATCACATATCCACAATATTCCACACTGGCGAGTCTTCAATTTATCCATGCAGCCCCAGTGACAGCGGAACATTCCCAACAACACTAAAAGTAGAAACCTAGCCTGCCAACACACACCGATGAGTGCAAAACTTTACTGACCACTGGAGGGGCCTTCACCATACAGCAGCCTTTGCCAGTACCTCCAGGATTCCTGCCTAAGTGAACGGAGAAGAAGACCTGCCTATAGTACTGTGATCTCACATGATCATCACCCGTCAGTGATTGATTAATGATTTTTTTTTTCTTCTTAAAACGAGTAATTATATACATATATATATATGTGTGTGCGTGGGTGTGAATATGTGTGTGAAAACTTTCCACAGTTAGTCTCATTATGATCATAACTCGCCCAGAATACTGTTTACATGTGGCTCCCCCCCCTTTGTGTGTGTGTGTGTGTGTAGCACATGATACCCTGTTTTTCATTGATCACTGCTATCTTTTCTCAACTAACATCAGCATATTAATGCCAACACATTATTTCACCTGTTACAATGAACATCATCCCACAGCATTGTTTACTTTTTCAACAACACTATTTGTGTGAACCTCCCACACCCACACTCTACCCCATAGTAGATGGAGAGATATGAGCTCTCCTTCTCTTGCCCCCCCCCCCCCCCCACCACTCCCCCACACATACACATATTACCCTCCTCCCCACCCATCTCCTTTTTTTTCCCCCCCAACCCCCCCCCCCCTCTTCAATTATACCTTATCACCCATTAATCTTCCACCCCCCTTCCCTCCCTTATTTACATTACCCACACACACCTCTCAACTACCCATTCATAACTACTACCACCTCCTTCATCACCCAGCGAAATCATTTATGTATTTTATTCACTTAATTTTTTTTTCTTTTCATTACAGTTACTTTCATTTTATTCATCTGCTTATTTATTATCATTACTATCACTATCATTATTATCATTACTATATATATATATATATATATATATATATATATACTTAGCATTATTGTCAATCCACCTTAACAACCGTCACATATATCACACCACCCCACTAAACTAGCTACAACCCCATCGTCTCACTCCCCCCCTCCACGCGCACCCCCCCCCCCTCCTTTTACTCTCCCATAATCCCCACTGTCATTTCTGTCTGGTGGCCATTCTTCCTACCACATGGACACCAGATGAGTCTCTCTTCGTTCTTTGTTTGTACTGTCCTAAATGTTAAATGTGATCTGTTTTTTGCCTGAAGAAGACCCAAGAGGTCGAAATGCATCATGTCAATGTCCTTGGCGGTAACTAACCCTCTCTCTTTCTAAATTTCGTTAGTCTTTGATGGTCAGAACAGAAAAGCATGACGACCATACTGGATTTTGGAGTAACAAAATAAAGATTTTTGGCCCAGCAAAAATTAAATTTGGAATCGGCACCTTACTATCATTCGGATAGACTGGAAAGAAAAAGGTTATGTGAAAAACAATCTACCTCAATTTGGTTCCTGAACTAGATTACCAACACCACTGCAGAGAGCTTACAGCCAATTCATACTGCCACCACATTTACCCACCATTGTGCTCAGTAACCAAGGGCGGACAAGGAGTTAGTTCAGATCATGAGGATTCCACCCTGTTCAAATCAAAGCAATGAGAGTGCTGTTTTCCTGTCGCACTCTTTGCGATGCTTACCGTCGGAATGCTGAATGTCATTCCATTACCATCTCTCTCATGATCTGTGTCTCATGTCCAGAAGCCACAGGTTAATTTCATGACTGCTGCAGTACTTCACATCATGATGCTCATTGGTAATGCCAGGAACGTTGGAGTGCTTTTCATATCACAATGCTGATTAATTCCATGACTGTTGCAGTATGTTTCGTTTCACGGTGTGGATCGTCAGTTTGATTACTTTTGTGGTACGTTTCATGTTGCTGCCGATAATCAGTTCTGTGATTCAACAGCAGTATGTTTCATGCCATGTTGCTGATTCATGACTGTTGCAGCATGTTTCATATCATGATGTCGATTGTTAATTCCATGACTGTTGCAGTATGTTTCATGTCATGATGTCGATTGTTAATTCCATGACTGTTGCAGCATGTTTCATCATGTTCTTCATTGTTAATTCCATGACTGTTGCAGTATGTTTCATCGTGTTGTTAATTCTATGACTGTTGCAGTATGTTTTCATCATGTTTTTAATTCCATGACTTTTGCAGTATGTTTCATCATGTTGTTGATTGTTACTTCCATGACTGTTGCAGTATGTTTCATCATGTTGTTGAGTGCTGTGACTCTTGCAGAATGTTTTATCATGCTGTTTAATCGTGACTGTTGCAGAATGTTTCATCATGTTGTTAATCCTATGACTGTTGCAGTATGTTTTATCATCGTGTTGATTGTTAATTCCATCAATGTTGCAGTATGCTTTATCATGTTGTTGAGTGTTTATTCCATGACTGTTGCAGTATGTTTTATCCTGTTGTTGAATGTTAATTCTATGACTGTTGCAGATGTTTTATTATGTTTATTAATTTGATGACTGTTGCAGTATGTTTTATCATGTTGTTGATTGTTAATTCTATGACTGTTGCAGTATGTTTTATCATGTTGTTGATTGTTAATTCTATGATTGTTTGCAGTATGTTTTATCATGTTGTTGATTGTTAATTCCATGACTGTTGCAGTATGTTTTTATCATGTTGTTGATTGTTAATTCTATGACTGTTGCAGTATGTTTCATCATGTTGTTGATTGTTAATTCCATGACTGTTGCAGTATGTTTCATCATGTTGTTGATTGTTATTCCATGAATTTTGCAGTATGTTTCATCATGTTGTTGATTGTTAATTGTTATTCCATGTTTGTTCTGCAGTATGTTTCCATGTTGTGTTTGCAGTATGTTTTTTTTCATGTTGTTTTGATTGTTAATTCTATGACTGTTTTGCAGAATGATTGTTAATTTCATCATTATTGTTTTGATTGTTAATTCCATGACTTTTGCAGTATGTTTATCATGTTGTTATCATTCCATGACTGTGTGCAGTATGTTTCAAAGGCCGTGATTGTTTTTTGTTGTTGTTTGAGTTTTATGTAGTTGATTGTTAATTTGTACATTCTGGCTTGCGTCCGTGACTGTTAAGGGAGGTAAGTCCAGGCGAGAAGGTGTGTGTTGTGCGATGTGTCAGTGTGTGTGACCATGATCACCTTGAAGGTCAGCTGGACTGTGTTGTATCATGTTGTTGTCTGTTGGTTGAGGGAAGTTGGTGAGCTGTGGTCAGTTTGTCGACTGGGATGCTAGCTTGCCTTTGTCTCATCAGTTCCGACTCCTGGAACCGTCATGAACTTTTGCAGGTTGGCGGTTTGCAGTGTGGCGTCTGACACTCTTGCTACCTGGCTTGGTAGGGTGTCACGGTGAGCTCTTGGTCGACTGTGTGTTGTTGGCTTGGCTTCTTCCGAGCGTTTGTTTTCTTGTTGTTGGTTTCGGTGTGCCGTCTGCAGTTTACGTTGAGCAGTGGTGCAGAGAGGCGTCCACTGGTACACACTGCACCGCGGGTGTCCTCTTGTCCTGTCCTGGGTGTCGACCATCCTGTGAGGGAGACGGAGGTCTTCAAGGTCGGGTCCTGCTTCCAGGCGTCGGTGTGCTGTTTGGTTTCTGATCCAGGTGAGGTTATATGGGAGGTGGGTCCTGGAAGGTGGTAACGATCGTGACCATGTGAAATAATGTATAGACTGGAAAGTTGTGCCGTTAGTTGGTGGTTATGTATTTAAGGTGAAACTGTGGCGTTGTTTGGTCACATTTGTGAAGGCCCAAACCATAATATCTCGGGTGTGGCGCGCTCATGTGGTTATTCCGTGATGGAGGAAAGATGGGGGATGAAGTGGTATTGTTTGTGTAGCGTCGTATATGTCGTGCAAATGGTTAAACGCCACATGTGCTTGGTAAAGCCGCCTGAATTGTGACAGTAAGAAAAGCGGGTCGCGTAACTAAAAATACTTCGTACGTTCGTTATTTGGAGCAGACGCGTTAAACATACGTGTAGATGTTGTGAAGTTTCACTCATATAAGGAGTAGGGAATAGGGTGATGTAGAGAACGGAGAGGGTGGTAGTCCTAGTTGGCTTGCTATGGTAATCAAATAAAAGGGGTAGGGTAAAGGAGGGGGGTGGGTATGATGAGGGTGGGGGTAACTTATGGATACTATAATAGCTTATACAATAGTTAGGTTAAGGTTGGGTATTATAGAGGGGGTAGCTTAAGGGTATCTTAGGTTAAGGATAATACTTATAAAAATTGAGTGCAGGGATGTTAATTGTTATATATATGAATAGGCTTCCATGGTGTTGTGCTATGACATGTGATATGCTATCCCATGTTTGATTGTGGGGAAATGTTTATGCGGTCATGTTTTTTTTTTTTTTTTTTTTTTTTTTTTTTTACATTTTTTTTTTAACAAGACTGATTTAATGTCGATGGGGATGTAATTTAAGACTTAGGGAGTATTACCACAAGCATTTGTCAATATGGCTTTAAAAATGGAGATTTGAGGTCGATGCGGGTTTGCCTATTCTAGTTCAGTACCAAACATAGAGGGAATACTGTCGACTGTTCTGTTGTTCTGTTAATGGTTTAGTAGTGATAGAATTGTATGTGAACAAGAACTACAGTATGCTGTTAAAATCGTCTATGGCATTAAGACAGACCTTGTGCTGTTAATGTCAGACTGGTCAGTTTAATTACTTTGCTGGTGACAGTATTGGTTTGTGATTAGTGTGCCACTGGTGTGAGCACAGTCCACCTTTATAGTAGTCGTGTTGTATGAGGTGGGGGGTACATATTATGGATAAATACAAACTCAGCCCCATGTGCAAATGAACTCTGGTGATTTAGAAAAAAAACTGGTGTCTGGACCGATAACATTTACGACTGCTAGTCAAAAACTCTGGTAGGAACAGCAGTGGGCTGGGTTAAGTGGCGTTAAACCAATATATCGTACTGTGTAGTCATAAGACATTTTGTAACTGTAGGTGCCGAGAGACCGCCCTGGCTTCCGCCTTTGACTCCCGTCTGGGCTGTCGCTCCTGGTTTTTGCCTGGATCTACCCTGGCAACTGTCCTGTCATCCGCTGTGATGTCTGCTCTGATGGTCACCTGACTTCTGCCTTGGCTTGGCTCTGATGCGCCCACCACCCGTACCAGTCCTGAGGTGGAACCGACCTTGGGTGGGCGCTAAGTGAGGCCGCGAGGGGTGTGGTGTGGTGTCACCTGCCACCTGCATCTGCCATTGGAGGAGAGCCATACATGCATGACCTGTCCAGGTCACGTGTGTCCTCACCGCCAGCTTCCAGTCTGCAACGCTGTGACTGCAAGGTTGTTTCCCACTGTGGTCCTCAGGTGTTACACGTAGGGTGTGATAGTTACACTACTGCAGACACACACTTTGTGATAGGTAGTGCACTCTACACTATTCATCGGTTGGTGATCTTCAATCATCTTCAGTTTCCGTTGTTATTAGTCTTCAGTCTTCTTCATCTGGTAAGCTTCAGTCATCATCATCGTTTGGGTCTCGACAGTTGCGCCTCACTCTGTCATTCTTCTTCATCCCCATCTGATTAGCCAGTGGTGATGTTGTGGCTACTGATGGTTGCGGAGACTTGCTAGGGTGAAGCCACCATTAATGGTGTTGGTGGATGTGTGAATAATTTGATTATTTGAGGGAAGAAGTGGTGGGGTGTTTGGTAAATAAGTGCTCCTGGGTGAGCAAATTACCTGTGGAGGTTGGTCAGGTTGTCTTGAGCGGCGGCTGGGTATCGCATGGGCACCAAGGGTTTGGTGGCACTGTCTAATTGCCTGGCAGTCCAGCCCCCAGGTTACCAGTGATTCCGCCAGTGGTATCCCTTGTCTAGGGTTGGACTGTGGGTGGGTCGGGATCCCTTGAGATTCCCAGCAATCTGTTGACTGTTGCAGTATGTTTTATTATGTTGTTAATTTTATGACTGCACTATGTTTTATCATGTTGTTGATTGTTACTTTCCATGACTGTTGCAGTATGTTTCTTCATGTTGTTGATTGTTGATTCCATGACTGTTGCAGTATGTTTCATCGTGTTGTTGATTGTTAATTCTATGACTGTTGCAGTATGTTTCATCATGTTGTTGATTTGTTAATTCTATGACTGTTGCAGTATGTTTTATCATGTTGTTGATTGTTAATTCCATGACTGTTGCAGTATCTTTTATCATGTTGTTAATTCTATGACTGTTTGAGTATGTTTTATCATGTTCTTGATTGTTAATTCTATGACTGTTGCAGTATGTTTTATCATGTTTGATTGTTAATTCCATGACTGTTGCAGTATGTTTTATCATGTTGTTAATTCTGTCACTGTTTGAGTATGTTTTATCATGTTGTTGATTGATTTAATTCCATGACTGTTGCATTATGTTTCATCATGTTGTTGATTGTTAATTCCATGACTGTTGGAGTATGTTCCATCATGTTGTTGATTATTAATTCTATGACTGTTGGAGTATGTTCCATCATGTTGTTGATTGTTAATTCCATGACTTTTGCCGTATGTTTCATGATGTTGTTAATTCCATGACTGTTGCAGTATGTTTTATGATGTTGTTAATTCTATGACTGTTTGAGTATGTTTTATCATGTTGTTGATTGTTAATTCTATGACTGTGGCAGTATGTTTCATCATGTTGTTGATTGTTGATTCCATGACTGTTGCAGTATGTTTCATCATGTTGTTGATTGTTAATTCTATGACTGTTGCAGTATGTTTCATCATGTTGTTGATTGTTGATTCCATGACTGTTGCAGTATGCTTCATCATTTTGTTGAGTGTTAATTCTATGACTGTTGCAGAATGTTTTCATCATGTTGTTGATTGTTAATTCTATGACGTTGCAGAATGTTTTATCATGTTGTTGATTGTTGATTCCATAACTGTTCCAGAATGTTTCATCATGTTGTTGATTGTTAATTCTATGACTGTTGCAGAATGTTTCAACATGTTGTTGATTGTTAATTCTATGACTGTTGCAGAATGTTTCATCATGTTGTTGATTGTTAATTCCTTGACTTTTGCAGTATGTTTCATTGTGTTGTTGATTGTTAATTCCGTGACTGTAGCAGTATGTTTTATCATGTTGTTAATTTGATTGTTAGTATTCCGTGACTGTTGCAGCAGTATGTTTCATCGTGTTGTTGATTGTTAATTCCATGACTGTTGCAGTATGTTTTATCATGTTGCTGATTGTTAATTCCATAACTGTTGCAGTATGTTTTATCAGGTTGTTGATGGTTAATTCTATGATTGTTGCAGTATGTTTATCATGTTGTTGATTGTTAATTCCATGATGTTGTTGATTGTTAATTCCATGAATTTTGCTGTATGTTTCATGATGTTGTTAATTCCATGACTGTTGCAGTATGTTTTATCATGTTGTTGATTGTTAATTCTATGACTGTTGCAGAATGTTTCATCATGTTAATTAATTCCATGACTTTTGCAGTATGTTTTTATCGTGTTGTTGATTGTCACGTGCAAAGGCCGTTGCGTT